>JAARMF010000537.1:59327-82749 GCA_022844705.1 Toxascaris leonina | reverse complement strand
TCTCGGAGAGAATAATACTTTTAGGCAATACGATACAGTATATTTCCCGTTTTATGTAGCAATTATATCAATACGATCATTATCGGCTGCACTCGCAATATGCGTGATGTTGAGCGTTGTTGCAGTGATGTTGATGTAAGCTGCTAGTTTTTTTTTTGTATTACTCTTTGCTAGTCTTTTTGTATTACTCTTATAGTCTTGAAATTAAATCACTATAGAGAGAGAGAGGGAGATCATTACTGAATGTGCGCATTGAGAGGGAGGTATTTGCTAGACGAGATTTGGAATTTTTCCGAAAGTGGCAGGGATACTCTCGCTTTTTCAAATAGTTGTAACCTGAGGAAGTAACGATTGGCGATTGTGACCGAAATCAGAATTACACTGCACCATTCTCACTCACTGTGATCGTTCAACTTACTGATAGTGGATTTTTTAGCTGAGTGAGAAATATTTCTTCTCTGAGCCATACTCTAATTTCTGATTGCCAGAAAAGTGCATTTACTTTTAATTGTATTTCAGAAAGAGAGCAAAAGTGCTGAATGCGCAATCAGGCACTTCTGATCAATTGCAGCTATTCAAAGAGCGGCAGAAGAAACTAACTTATACAACAATACTCTCATGCAAAATCACTCTAGGTAAGTTCAATTTATTCTTGCCGTATCTTTTTTCATCCGTTAAATTTTTGCGCAATTAGAAAACGTCTAACGAGCAAGATTGATTTTTCCACTATTTGATAATGTACTTATGTGTGTAGATAGATAAGTATCGATCCTTTTCGTCGTTTCAACACTAGAATCGCAATCGTTTATTCCGTAAATTTGATGAATATAATGCGTACGATAGAATGACAGCACACATTCGATTAGTCATCTATGGCAGTATTGAAATGGATGCATCAAAATCAGAGGGAGTCACAATCACTAAAAGAAGCATCAGTCGCATGCATTCTTCAATCAGCAGAATCTTCCGTTCAAATCGATTGAATTACAAAGAGTCCATATTCGATAGGAGACACGAACTCATCGGCTGATCCTTACTCGGTTTGTGTCTATCATAACGAAGCCCATAACTCCCTCCGATGATCGCAACAAAAATTACGCAATTTATGGACAAAAACCAAATGCGACAAACACATTCAAAATCATCATATTTGCTTGCTTTGCTCAAGCTAAGTTGTTGAACGTTGCAATGCTTGCATTCGTTATGCAATAAATTTAACATTTTGGCGACGTTCTTCACCTGGTTGAAAACCAATTATAAAAAATATGCTATTTTAGGCGCTTCACCTGTCAGGCGTTAATTAGACGTCTGCAAAAAATTCCTAATTTTGTAAGAGCTCATGAGATATAAAACTTAAATATCAACCTTAAAGAGTACAAAACGATGAGTCAGACTGATTCTCCCTCATCTGTATATATAGGTCTTAAGATGCAACATAGAGGGGTCCACTATTGAATAAAGTCGTTCTTGATCAAGTGAAAGGTCAAAGCTTCATCCCCACTGCGTTCAAATTCAGAAGATTCATGCAGCTGCCTATGAAAATCAATGGCAATGACTGCTCTTTTATGGGGAGAAATTAAGTCTTCCACGCTTAGGAATTTCGTAAATCTGTATAGCGCATTATGGCTAGTTCATGTCGCCCCAAGATGTCAAATATCACATCTCTGTATGTCCAGTCACCGTTGGCAAATGACCACTAAAACTATGGTTACATAAACTGAGGGCATAACATATTCAGAACATGCCGAGCTCCTGTCGTGCTCTTGCGATCTCCTCAACATGTGTATGGGTAGTGGGAGGGGGGGGGGGGGGGNGGGGAGGCGGTAAGAAAGGGGGAGAATAAGGATGAGAATAAGAAAGACTACGGCAACAAAAGCGATTAATCCATGACATTCGAAGGGGGCTGCAAGTGTTTCTTATAACTATATAAAAAGTGCATTGGTAGTGTGCACGATACGTAGCTAACGCTAAATGTTAAATGCATCTTTTGAATATATGCAGTTCGCATTTGACTGGGAGAATTCCCACCTCTGTCTTGTTTTATTCGGATTTCTGAAACAACGGAAATAAGGCTAATCATTGTAGTATTCTCACTGATTTAAATGTCTAGCATTTCATCTGTAGTGATTGAGGATCACAGCTCAAATTTTCGGAAACGCTTGAATCATACATCAAACTGGACATCGGATAAAGGGGAGTGTAGGTGTGGAATAAATTCGTGGATGCAATATCTCTGGAGTCAATCTTGATTTGTTTTAAGCAAAAGTAAGACCGCCTTCAAACATTTCTTCCCGTCGGGAATACTTACTGATCCGACTGGAGCAGTCGTTCAAATGTTCCTTGAGGTTCATCTTGTCTACTGACGTGAGGAGATTCATTTCCCTTCATATACCTCTCTAAAAATATGCCCCAATAAGAGACAATTGATCAATTCATTGTATATATAGCAGGAATTTTTTGTTGCAGTTCTACTAGTGATTCCATCACTGTTTCAAGTCTATTTATGCTTCACAAATCGTGACTTACTACGAACTGTTTCACCATATACGATGTCGTTAAACTTTCTCAATTGTGTTAACGAGGCGTTAATATTCGTCATTCGTCAAGAATCAATTCGTCGTAGCGTTCTCGAATTTATGCTATATGGTACGCCGACATTTCTACGGAAGAAAATCCTACAAAGTATAGCTGGCACTGCAAATTATTCTCCACAACAATCGATGTTTCAGGTGGCACCAGCTCAAACTGATGCTCGTAAGACTTCATCAAAATGTCGTTTATTTTGAGATGAATTACTGAAAGAAGTTTTTGGAGGATTTGCAAATATGAGCTTATAGATTCGATGCTCTCCATATTCTCAAGGATAATGAAAGTTGAAAAGCTTAGAAATGCTCATTGCGAGAAAACAATTTTCCATAGACTCATTACCGGAGGGCAGAGATCGCAATAATCTCAGTTGCAAAAAGTTTTCTTCTCCCCTTATAAATAATCCTCCAATCAGCTGCGGTGTACTTTGTTGAGTATGCGTTTTTCAATGCTCTTTTTCGCTCATTTTTTGTGGGTGATGAAGTGCAGGTGTTCCTGTGATTGCTTGATGACGTTTTGAAAAACTTTAGTAAATGAGGTAGTTTTTTACATTCATCTATGGAAACATCTGGGCAGAGAGATGCTGATCAACTGCTTTTTATTTCGAATATAAAACGGGAATGCTTGTGAATATTTTATTTCGGCACAGCAACACAAAGCTATCGGCAAAATATCGCCAAAAAACGTTTCTTCTGGGAAATCACAGAAGTTTTTTGTGTTGCAACTTAGTTCACAGCTATATGAGCTCAGATATAATGCGTTAGCTTTTGCTCATAGTCCACTTTCTGATAACCGAAGAGATGTCGCATTCTCCAGGAAGGATTTTTGCTTTTGTATCTTGTATTTCATATATTTTTCATATATGATGTTGTATGTTGTGATACACAAAGAAATTACGCAATTCTTTTCGTTCAAAAATGATCTCTTTTGTATATAACACAAAAACTTTGTATGAGAGAAGTATTCTCTATCGTTCAGCCCATTTGTAAATTTCAGTGATAAGACAATAAAAGCATTTAATGTAAAAGCATTATATTGCATAGCATTAAATGACAGCAGCGCTTGATTCGTTTCTGATTTTTTTATCACTCGCACTTAACATCGCCAATCTTTGATGTACATCATCTCATCCAGTGCAATAATTAACATCTGGTATCACATGACTATGAAGTGAGGGCGAATTTTCTTTTTTTTTTTGTAGAGATATTTCTATCACTCGAAAAATTTTTTAAAAGCGTTTATAGCTGGTCGTCGCTGATGAAATCATCATTCATCTTTATTTCCCACGAAGTTACATCTCTCGAAAATATTTTAATTTTTTTCACCTCACTCATATAAATCCGTTATCAGCTCTCATACCAATCCATAGCATTGTATCAATTCATCTTGTCTTTAACAGTTTTAATGATTTTTTCTCGATTTATCACAAGAAAATACCCATGACCATATCGTTGACGGACGTAAGTATGAAGCAGAGATTGCACGAAGCCGCCGATTCAAAAGGAACTCTAGAAACTGACTAAATATGAGCTCCTCTATGTTGCTTCTCTAATGAGCCAATTTTAGCGAGCAATAAGCTATAAAAATATGCATTCGCATGTAAAGTGACAATTTCAAGTGTTCCTTGAAATTTGCCGCTAAGGGTCGCTCTCTTATGCTCGACCAGTGAAGAAGTGCAATCGACCTTTATATATAAAAAGAATGACGATCCGTTGTTACATCTGCATAGCTCATTCGGACATTAATGAATTGACGCAGAAAAGAAACGGATGCTCAGCTTATGCCATTCATCAGATCATCCAAATTTCATAGCCCTCCAATTCGAGCATCAACACTTGTCGAGTTGCAACCATCGGATGCAAGCACAAGTATATATCGTTACGTAGCGACGATATATACTTGTATATATATAAAAAAGAATGACGATCCGTTGTTACATCTGCATAGCTCATTCGGACATTAATGAATTGACGCAGAAAAGAAACGGATGCTCAGCTTATGCCATTCATCAGATCATCCAAATTTCATAGCCCTCCAATTCGAGCATCAACACTTGTCGAGTTGCAACCATCGGATGCAAGCACAAGTATATATCGTTACGTAGCGACGATATATACTTGTATATATATAAAAAAGAATGACGATCCGTTGTTACATCTGCATAGCTCATTCGGACATTAATGAATTGACGCAGAAAAGAAACGGATGCTCAGCTTATGCCATTCATCAGATCATCCAAATTTCATAGCCCTCCAATTCGAGCATCAACACTTGTCGAGTTGCAACCATCGGATGCAAGCACAAGTATATATCGTTACGTAGCGACGATATATACTTGTATATATATAAAAAAGAATGACGATCCGTTGTTACATCTGCATAGCTCATTCGGACATTAATGAATTGACGCAGAAAAGAAACGGATGCTCAGCTTATGCCATTCATCAGATCATCCAAATTTCATAGCCCTCCAATTCGAGCATCAACACTTGTCGAGTTGCAACCATCGGATGCAAGCACAAGTATATATCGTTACGTAGCGACGACACACACACACGTAAACACAACCAAAGACAAGCAGACACACTCACATACATATGCCTAAATACGTACACGTGCGCAAGGGCACGTACATTTTCACGCATACAACGCACTCATGCATGCAAATATAGCAGTGCACACGCAAACGCACAGACACCTATGTGTACACACTCCAAACACTTCAATGCAAGCCTTGTGAAAGTGTATAGCGGATGGGAAGAGGTGCCACTGTGTATCCTTCTGTTATGACTGCACCCTTTTCTAGCTGGTAACATTCGCATCGTTCCTGCTATGACAGAAATTATTTCTTCAGTAGAACGCAGCTCCTTGCCCATCAAGAAGTGCCAAAATGAACAAACATAACAGCATGTTAGCGATAATAACATGACTTGCGCATTTGCTTTTCACCTGACTTTTTGGCCGATAACACCCACAGAATATCGAAACGCATTCAAACGTTGTCAGAACGTCTCAGAATGTCTTCACATAGAAAACTAACCGGAGGTGGAAGTGCTGACCTGAAATTTCGCTTTCGAATATAATTCGTTAGATGGCGATTTAGTTTCCAGCAGCAAACTGCATGGTGCCTTTTGATGATAATCATTTGTATGTTGTGATGGGAAGAATAAAAAGAATGAGGTTATGAAGATAATTTTATCATCGACTTTGCTC
This sequence comes from Toxascaris leonina, assembly GCA_022844705.1. NCBI lineage: Eukaryota > Metazoa > Nematoda > Chromadorea > Rhabditida > Ascarididae > Toxascaris > Toxascaris leonina. The sequence goes on along the minus strand of JAARMF010000537.1, from coordinate 76,950 downwards.
GTAATCACTCAAAAACAGTTTGCCCAATCGGAAAAAAACGTACGAAAATACAAAAAAGAACAAAAAGGGATGGAGTGGAATAAAAATAAGTGAGAAAATGATCGAAAGAGATTGCCATTATACTCGCTATTTTTATTTGAACCCATAAAGCGGTCAACTTATACAAAATATTCAACAAACACAAGATGGAACGATATATGTCACAGGACGACAAGCAGTTCTGCACAGAAATGAAGGTGTTATTTTCTTGATGCTAGTGGCTATTTCAAATAAAACAAATTGGTGTATTTTGCGTCAGCGCTATGCCTGAATGGCTCATAACGATAAATAACTGTGAAGAATATGCGACTACTTCATCCCATTTCTGTTACTCCCCTTCTTCTTTGAGCTTCCAGCAGGATGCACATAAGCATAGGTATATCGACGTATGCGAAAACACGGATGAATGCGAGCTATCACTGCGTTTTTACAGAAATCATCTCCAACTCCAAATTGTGTCTATCAACCACCATCCCAACACGTTTTTCAGTGCATATCTCGTGCACAGATTTTTCTCCCAAACAACAGTGTTTTGCCACAACTTTCGAAAATATTGCATCACATATTCAACGACACTATAGTTACCATATGCAAATTTGCGGAACTTTGTAGACTTTTACGTGGAGATGATGAATATGGGCTGAAATGATGTAAGATGACGGTATAGTGTGTAAGATGTAAGATGACGATGTAAGATGACGATCCTTAGAAATTCATGAGAGCTTCAAAAGTATAAACGACTCAATGAATAATATATTTCAAGCGATCTCGTTCGTTCCTGGAGTTTCGTTTTTCTTGCAGGAAATGCGATCTTAGAAAATGCTCTCGAGCAAAGGTTGAATGTCATTTCGCAAGAACACCATCCATGGCGAATACCAACCAATATGTTCTAAGAAGGTTTATGGAAAAAGTCTCGTAGGAGGAGACGAAGAGGCTTCCAAACTGCAGGATCAGTCCTTCTTCCTAGAAATGAAGCACGCTTCAAAAGAATCGCTAAGTCAATCAGTTGTTAAAGCACATAAATGGAATGAAAAACGTCTAGTAAAGTCTTTCCCACACTAAGCTTGAGGGTGCATAGTTGTATAAGTTTGCCAATCAAATTAGGCAGCAAATTTGCCTCAATAAGTCATATGGCTGCCAAGGGCCACATCATATGATATGATGCTTAGAGATAACCATATATCGCCCACTTTAGTACTTTATTTGCCTTGAAATTTCGTTACTGGGTTTAGAATTATCCCAGAAGCAGAAAAGATGCACTGATGGACACATATGCCAAAGCTAACTCCACCAACTCAACTCAGTGGAATTCACAGGTGGCGACGTATACGTAAGAAACCTGCGTCAGCTATTACCAGCGTAACATGCACAAAAATTTTATTATGGTGGGTCACCAATCGAGAAGTTGTGTGGCCGTCCGGCAATTTTCAACCATATAATGGCTACTTAACAGTCGCAAGTGTATATTTAAAGGACAGTCACGCTAATAAGCTTCACTCACTCAGTCAGCCAATAACCCAAATTCAAGAACATAATCCGTGGACGGCTAGTTGGCTTTTTAATTGTTTTATCTGGCCACTCACTCTCCTTATACGCCCAGAACATTCTCCAAATTTAGCTCATCGCAGATATCTGATTACTCCAGGGGTATATTGCCTTCTATTCGCGTTGGCTCTAAGTAAATCGAGCGAAACCAACTGCAAACACGAAAAAATTTATATTAGCATTTATATTGCTCCATTGACTCAATACACACTGCTTTCAGTGTGTCGACCACTGATAGAATATGCAATTTTGCAACATGTTGATACATTCGTCGAGACTCCTACATTTGTTGTCCAAAATAGCGCTCCGCATTGTTTCTCCAGAGAAAACGGTTAGTTCAAATAAGAACAACTCCGAAGGAAGCTGAAGAAGCGAAATATTTGTGAAGGCGAAGGAGATCACTATGAGATAGTTGACGAAGCTGCATCAGTTTCCTCCCTAGGAGTACATTCTGTGCATATCGTATTAGCTTGCGAAAACTTTACACGACAGGTTGAATGCACAAACCATGCTTCTCAACCTATAAGCCTTGCAGTAGTTTCGGTCATGAAATTTATGTATTTCTGATCACTTATTCTGATGAGGCTGTTTCAGTGTGAGTTCAACGCAGACAGATCAATGGCAGTTTCATTGCAGCAAAGTGAAGCAAGCAATGCCAAATCTGTTGAGAGTCTCTTTCCTATGACGAATCCTAGTGGTAGCCCTTATTTCATCCTACAATCTTGTAATCATTTCCTTTCTTCTGCAGATGGGAAACTTGCATTTCACGCTAAATCAGTTCCGATGAATTGCCAACCAATGCAAAGAAAACTCAAGGCAGGTGAATTCTTCAGATTTGTGCCTTTTCGTACTGCGAAGACGTGAAACGCTGAAACATTCTCTAAATTCCCACTAAAATTTGAGGCCTCTTGCAGTACAATCGATCGCTCATGAGAAATCTAGGCTGATGTGAAATTCGACCGCTCGAAAATGCGCATTTGGCTTCGTTTTCCATCGTTGTTCAATCAGCGAAGAGCCGACTGCTGTTGGTTACAAAATTCTACTAGTTGTTTGCTTTGTTCATAAGCCGACGGCCAAAAATGGAACAATCAGAGTATTTGAAGCTGCTGAAGTTGACAAAAACTACAGAAGGACCTGGTATTACTTGAAGAACGTGCCAATACATTTCAAGAACAAAAGCGTCATGTTTGAACACAGTTAGTGAATGTTAGCTAAAGAGGTTTCGTTGCTCATTCCAGCTTCATCACACCGTCTTCGACCACATTACGACTCCTCAACGTCGACACCCGTGTGACTTGCATATGGATTGTAAGAACTGCTGCTTTCAGCCTGTAATCTCATATTTGATGAAATCAATGAGAAAATGCAACACGCAGAATGTAGAAGAATAGCATGCTTGATGCTACCTTCGTAAATCTTGTGGAACTCATTCAGAAACTATATTTGCAGATATACGGTAATCTCAACAAATATTAGTGCTGCATAGGCCCATTCCAGAATAAATTAAGTGACTGCTTGAATTCGGAAAATCAGACCGACATTTAAGGAATCTAATTCTTGCAAAAGCCTAGATGAAAAGTCCTCCTTTCTGCTCATATCAAACAAGATCTTAAGTTTTATTGTGCCACCTTGAAGTGATCCTTGAGGCTGAGTCTACTATCCAATACTGTGAAACGTGCCTAATGACCGCTGAATATTCATTAAATTGGCTTCTCCAATGCATTGTTCCTCTTTCGCTCATGCTATCATTGCAATTCACTCAAACGTATTATATAACAATATGCTGCAACTAAATATGCGCAAAGGACCGCCTAATGAGTCATAACTTGTTGTGGCTTCTATCGAAATTGCCACTGACATGTCCACTGACATCACAATCAGCTGCTTACGGTGAATCTGCCTTGAGCCGCCAAGTTTTTGAGAAGTATCAAACATAAGCGAGTGCCTTTAGAGGTCTTGAAGCCTTTGAAACCTAGAGAAGCACCTTCCTTTCAATAACATGAATGAAAAAACACGAGTTTCTGCTTATGTTATGGAGGACGATTTCTAACCTCTTTTTTATGTTTTTTCGAAGGTATATCATTCGAGTCGGATGATTCGGATTGGCTCTCCTCTTCTTTACGCACATTAGAAGCTCGTGAACTTTTCGTCGCTTGCCGTTTGGTGGATGCTTTTTTCACTTGTCCACCCTATAAAATTGCGGGAACTCCATAGACAGAAGATTCGCACATATGAGTATGCTTGTGAAGAAGCTCAAGCATACCTCCCCTCTCTCTCCCCTTCCCCCCCCCCCCCCCTACCCTCCCGTCCTTCAATTTGAAAAACAGAGATTGCGTCCGTTAGTTCATTGGTCCCCAATGGACATTCCACGGATTGCAGCAGTTAAACAAACTCCTGAAACTTTAGTTTAAAAGGGTCGGAAGAATTACGGCCCATATTGGATGGCAATGAAGGGAATGAACTAGTCGTGCAGAAGCAGGACCAATATAAGCGACATGACCTCCTTATTAGGGTACCTATCGATAGGAAGTAAGAGAGCAGTTTTGTTATGAAAGGTTATCGTGTTGCTGACGGATGGACACTGTACGTATCGAATTACGATGTTGTGTAGGTAGTGTATACGAATTATCATACATCATCCAACAATGCACACTCCAACTCAGAAAGTTTAAGTGCCTCTCCTATTGCAGTTGTTGGATTACGAAATTCTGTGACTCTCATCCGATTCGATATCAACTCCAATTTGATAAACGCTTTAGATTATATTGTTGCCTAGACGAAGGCATTAAAACTCCTCAAATCTTTTCCTCGAAAAGGTCTGTTTGAAAGAAACTCTTGAAAATCAAGAGTTGAACAATGCTCAAATTTTATTGATCATTGGTTCTTTTCTTACACGCAATTGTCCAGAGACAGGCTCTATTCCTTCAACGATTCCCGACAATGATGTACAACTTACCTTCTTAGCACCTTTCTTCTTCGGTGCTTTCTGAGGAAGACCTTCAGAGGCATCACTCACACGACGGCTAGTTGATTCTCTAGCTGACTCGTCATGATCGCTTCTCAAATCTCCTCTTGAGCCTTTTACCGACGCTTTCTTAGATGGCTTCTTGCTACCACTGCCAACAACGACGGCTTCTAGATATATAACATGAGGTATAAATGAAGTAACCGAAACGTTTACCATGAATGTGGTGCTCGAAGGTTTGAGCTTCAAGCGGAATCAAAACAGCAATGAGATGGATTTAAATCGATGGCACTGGAATTCCCATGCGAGCAGATCTACTGTCACTTACAACCATAAAAGCATGAGGAAGGTGACGGTTTCTTGCAAATGTCGTCAGCTCAATCATACCTCTCACGTTTCCTCCACAAGACTTTTGTCCAGTCTTAGCAGAAGTTCATTATCACTCAAGCGCAACTGATAACATCAATAAGAGCTATAGATTTGAGATGTATAAAGCTAAGGTTGTCCAAATAAGAATAATGATAGATGCTCTTCATGGAAGTGTTGAAGATGAATTGTAGAGAGTTGAATTGACGATTAATCATGAGCAGTTAACTGTACCTGGTTGACGATAATGTGCTTTGAGTTCATGTCTTCGCCGTTTGCGTTCATTTTCCTCGTTACGAATGAAGAAACTCGTAATGTACATATAAAAGCCGAAGATGTATAGCATGACGCAAAGGATTGGCACGACGATAACTTCAAATAGCATAATGAGTGGAACTGATTCAGAATGAAGGTTCATCTTCGTAAGATATAACACAACATGAGCGATCTAGATTATCGTTACTGCTCATGTTGAAGATTCTTTTAGCGCTGGAAATGTTTCGCTAATTTCTATTTGGGAGTTACGGTGTTCATTTCTATCAAGTGATGACATATATAGCAACGAAGCTAGCGAATGCTTCTTATTCTTTGAAAGGCAACGATATGCGTCTTTTATTAAACGAGTACAACTAGACCATTCAAGTTTCAATCCGTAGTCATCTGGAAGATGAACATCATTTTCGGCCGACTATTTTCAATTTTTCATAAATACACAAATATGCGCTCACATGAGAAATTTCTTGCCATATCGGTGGAAAGGTGAAAGACCGCCCAGTGGACGTTTCAGAAGATTGGTTTTCAGATTTTCGACTCACAATTACGCATGGCTTATATTTGGTACGCTTGAGAGCATACACTAAGAGTTATGAATTGTGGCAAGATGATCAGCTAGGCGCTTGTCATTTTTTGGTGGAAAATAGGTTTTATTAGTGTTGCGCAAACCAACGTAGAGATATGTTGTGAAGCCTCGCTCAGCCCTCGATCAAAAACAATTTTTCATCTAAAAAGGACACTAACGATACAATTATAAATAAAATACTGGTGAATAAAAAGTTTGGAGCTTCGGCGCGTTTTTTGCCTTTGCAAACAATCCCTGCTGCTTTACGATCATCAATGTCTTTTTAATAGCTTGCTAGCTAGCCAAATTATAATTCTATGGTAATCAGTGATTCATGACGAACACACTAATAGTCCTTAAGCACTGAACTGAATGTATCGAGTTTAGGTATCTCAAAAAACTAGAATGGAGAAGTGGCAAAAATCACAGCTAGAGAAGTCGAATGATTGCAACGCTTTCCTCTTACGAACCTGTTATGATGATTATTGCGATAAGCGCATAAACTAGCGATGGGTCCATTCTGATATGACGATATGCACACCGACAAGTTCGAAGATGAGTTATTTCCGAGTGATAAGGTAAATATCGCGTTGCTAGCTTCCGCTTAGTCGATCACTGAAACCGTGCCGCATAATAGGAATTCCCGAAATGCCTCATTGGCAAATAATTTCGAATTTTGCAAAACCTTAGATAAATGAATGGTTAGAGTTGTGAATAGAACTACTTCCGAGATTCACTCCATGAATTGAAGCATATGTTAGCTTCGATGACAGTTGTCATTTCATGTAACGTGTACAAACCAATTTCCTTATGTATTATCGATGTTTTTGATTTCAAGTAGAAAAGTGTTATTATCGATGTTAACCCCACGTCTTATTTATCAAGACTTTCAAGTTTTTTGCATGGGATGCTACAGTTCTACTAATGCGAGCATTTGTCCCTGAAATTTTCAAAAAGCGGTGGGTAAGCTGAGCATTTTGCGACCATCCCTTCTAGTCTAAATCAGTTTGGTCACTACCACTCTTACTGACTGTTGCAAGAGAAGTTTATAGAAGCACATATTCGATGCGATGAACGTCTCAATAATCACAAACATACATAGGAGCTTCGTTATTTCTTCAAACAGCTATAACCTACGATTGCCTGCAAGTTCAGGTCAAAGCAATCTGATATTAGAGGATATGGAGTGAGAGCATGGTCCGAGATGCGATCGCAGTCGTTCTTCATGGAGGAAAAAATTGGGAACCATTGTTTGAGAGCGACGATCAGGCACAAATTGTACGAGATTCTTTTCGATTTGCACTCTACGAAACTTCTTTACAAGCTTAATCGATGAGACCCTTCGACTTTTTCCTCAGAACGTGAAGTTGCATGAACGGATGACGGAAACAAACCAGGAGTAGTTCGAATAATTGTGATATAGAAGAACGCCGTTGCAAAGTGCTTGCTGAGCCAAGAAGCAACCCCGACTCAATAAAGCTTTTTACAAGAATGATTCAGGATATTCCATAATGCCTCTATCACGCTGCGCTTCAACTAGACCACAAATGCAAATTATTGATGGCTTAGTAGTCTGAAGTTGTATCTCATGTAAGCTGTATTAATGATCCTAAGTATGAATTTGCATTTTATGGAAACTACATACTCTATGACCGACTATGAAGCATTTGCAATGTGCATTATGAGTTCATGTTCATTTAAAATATCTTATAGCAGCTACGCTGAGTGAAAGGAGGACGATCGACGGTAGGTCGATGTCGCTTCAAGATCAGGACTCCATCGCATTTCGATGATTCTTGTGCACTAAGGAGTCTTTCAAGAATCGGCGCTTCTTTGAAACTACAGCAGTTAGCAGTTTCCTGTTATCTCTAACTTCACACACTTTCGACACACTCCGCTATTTCAGCTTCTGTTGGTTTTTTCATGCCAGCATCTTTCTGGACTATGGCGACTCCTAACGACTTGGTTTCTGGATTATAGCGTCTTTGAACTCTTCTTTCTCCGCTTTGATTGTATTCCAGCACATGAATGCAACATGTACATCAAAGCCTGATGCCATGCCGCCTTACTTAAAACTTTCGATAGGAGAATAGGTGAATTCATATTTGACGATTTCTTTGAATATATGAAATCGCTATAAAAAGAAATATACGATATCCAGCATTGCGCATAGCCAATTGATTGCTGTTATATATGGATGCATTTCCTTCCTATTTAGGTAATTTTGCATTATCTGACTTGCACTATCGAATTTGCGAGCAGAGTATTAGTTTTTTGCTGCATTTCCACTCATTCTTTCAAAATCTGTGAGCGGAAAAAGAATTGTTTGTAGGCAAAGATAGGAATTCGATTTGTTCATATCTTTTACAATGATGTACTCATTGCATTTGTAGCAGTAGCCCAATCTTATGATTTTAAACTTTTCAGGCATCTTTCTATTCCATGGTTGGGTCGATCATAAACGGGATGGAAATACAAGCTGAAAGTGGAACTATACTCGAATACATACATATATATTTGTTTGTATATATATACATATATATATTTAAGTCAAGCGTTACTGGTAATATATAAGGCCACAGATAATGCTCACATGTAACCCGTTCTGAGCACAAGGTCCCATACACCAATCTGGGCGTGTGACTAGTGCGCATGCCATTGTTGGTCTATTATAACTCCAATGCCATTGAAGGTGGTCAGCTTGACCTAAGCACTGCATACAAGTCAGACTTGAAGTTGTTTTATCTAGAAAATCATAAGCGTTTTCAGTGATGTGCCCTCTGGCAAATGAATTGGCGGTTGGAGTTAGGCGCAGCGAAAATGTCTTATCAGCCTGTCACCATTCATTCTGCATTTTCCTCATTTTTCGGACTGCATAAGCTCATGTAGGGAAAAGAGGAAGAGGAGAGAGAGGGAGGAATCGTTTACCGAACACTCTCGGTAACGCAATATGACCTGGATGAATGCGAGAAAGCATCCTGAGAAATGATATTTAAGAAACACTTTGCGATGCAACACTGAACTGTTATTCATGCATAAAAATTTATTCGTATTGAGCTTTCAGCGATCTGAAAACGGCAAAGGCTGCTATAGAATGTCGACCATTTCCACATTCGTTTCTCCTGCGTCAGCATTGCTTCCCCAATTGGGCAGGAGGTTTGTTCTCATCTGATCTTCCGAAGTCTACAATCATCAATTATTTCGAGCAAATAATTACAGGACAACTTTAAATTCTCCAACTGTTCCTTCAGCAGCCACGTGTTGTTGGCTGCATAGCACACGGAGACTACATCGGCATGTACATATATATATATATATATATATATATATATATATATATTATGCCGACGCCGTCCTGAAATAAATCTTAAACGGAAACTACTTCCTATACTATCCGCTAGAAAACGATTTTGCCCCCATAGAGTGGCTCGATTTCAGGAAGGAACAAGCAGAAGCTTAATCGGTTTGTTATATTCGATAGGGTGCACCTAAAACTAGGCCCATACCGCTACGGATACCTCTTATTTGCACTGCTTTCTAATGTTGCAATGCTTAACCAATCATGGTTGCATTATAATATGCATGCTAGCTATTGTGGGTCGACTCTTGCCACTGAACTCTTCTCTTCATCAGAGCCAATTCTCCGCCGCCTGTTTCAGTTTCTCCCTCCCATACTTACATGAAACGGATTTCAACAGGTGATGTACGTCACAATAGCATGTCTAAGACATCGCCCGACATGGTTGAACTGGTGGCGGAAATATGAACATTCACTCCTTTCGTTTGCGCTCTACATTATTGGTACTAATTCATTTCTGTAGTGTTGCTATCAGGAAATCATCTCTATAATTTCTTCGCAATAGCTTTTTTCTCTTCTCTCTCCTACAAATCCACTTTTACAATTCTTTCAAAAACTTTCTGCAGTTGAAATGATGGAATATACTCACAAACTTCTTGCAACGTTCTATCTCTGATATTGGTATCGCACTTCATTTCTTCATCTGTTTGACCCCGTTGTTTAAAGGAATTTTGAAACTGTTATGTGAAAACTCCACTCACACGGATAGTGCTCGTGTTATCGGTTAATCTCTGTAAAGCTTCTAAGCAGACGACAATAATTTGCTGCATTTGCGACATATGAACTCTCTTTGCATTTAATCTTTTCGGTTGTGTAATGAAACTTCATTGTATGCAACTGTTTGTACCCACTTGCTGAGCTCTTTGAATTTGTGCTGCAAATACACAATGGCTATATTGCATCTGCATGTTTGCATGTATCTACCGATCTTTCTCCTCGTTTCAGCGTGAGAATCACAAAAGCTTCAACTGCGGTTTTGTTCATTATGACTCTAAACCACGTTCTAGGCTATTTTTCAAAGGGATTGATCAATGTTGAGGGAAGCTGTAGTCACTGGCAGATATCAAAACACAGAAGGGGGCCCAACAGAGATAACGCGCTTCCCGTTTTCTATTGTAGGAAGGAGCAGCGAGGGGTACACTGAGCTAACGTGACTGAGATTTGCATAGGAGAGGGGCTATGAAATTGGGAATGAGGCATATGATAGTCAATATGAACATAATGAATTTTTGTGAAAATATTCAAAAAAAATTAACCTCACGTTTGATTTGCTTCTTCGCTTTCTCCACTACACTTGTGGTACTCTGAGGTGAAATTTTCGTCTCAGTGGTGTCTTCATTCGATGCAAAATGCATTGAAATATTTGTGTCCGATCCTTAAAAAATTATGCTCATTATGCTCATACTAGCGACTACACCTGTTATATGAGAGTATAACACATTGTGTCTTATTTGTAGGTTATTTATATGGGAAATGTATAGAACAATTTTAGCCAATCATAACACAAAACTTTATGACTCAAGCACCATTATGCGAGAATATTATTGGTGAGACTGTAAGAATCAGCACAAACGACTGCGCACTAAATTGTCAAGTCTATTATAATACCTCTGCTATTTTCCTTCCCCTGCAGGAGAGGGATTTCGCATAACTCACTGCTTAAGAAATTGGAATAATCCTCGACAATGACAGAATTTGCCGGCGGGATTTGTTTGGCGAACCAAGTGCTACCTTACCTTTTTCTCTTGTCCTTGCTTGAAGTGATTCCGTCTCACCATCGCATTTATAACTACCGCTCATAATCTGCGTTAGATAGGAATAAAAGCCACAGATATATAATGATATAAAGAAAGTAGGCACAAGGATACCTGCAGCTCAAGATCTGTGCCATAAATATTGAACGAGAAGTAGGTTCAGCTTTGAAGGGATATCTGCATCGTAACGCATCTGCATAAATCATTCTCAGGTGTTTCGGTGCATTGCCTGGCTAGCTTAGGAAAAAGGTTGGACATTTTGCAGGAAGCACATATCGAAGACGCACGGACATTGAACGGAAGAGCCTTCTTTTTCAAATTCAAATACAACTGAGAAGAAGCATTATGTATATAAAGTGATAACCAAAACGGCATCACACAAATCAATGGCCTCTCATTGTGCGAAATCGGTTCGATTCTACCATGTAAAGTGAAACCATATGGCCACTCCATGTTAGTGCTTTTTGCTGCATTATAGAAAGCTTCGAGGTGAAAAAACAGTTCAGGGATGTTGTGAGAGATAAATAGTAGCCACTAATATGTGACTAAACACCGGATTGCAACTATGTATTTACAACATCAATTATACGAGAACTGCTAACCTACCTGTAAGTACGCCCGATGCAATAATGATAATGAGCAGTGAAGAATCCATCTCGCATACAAACATATCACGCTCGATTTCAATACATCTTGACATTAAGCTCGAGCATCGTTGCTCACAACGACGCTGCAATAAAACGAGTAAAATAAGTATTTATGGTGTGAGAATTGACAGTTGCTATTTTTGTGCTGGAAAAAATCGACCCATTCGGGGAAGATGAATGACTTGAGATTATTTTCTCATATAGGTAAAGGAAGCAATGCTTGGGATCACCTTCCCCCATTCGTCCGGTATTTCCGTCTTATTTGTCACTTAAATTTGTTTCATCGCTTGGGCCTGTGGCTCATGCATTAAGTACAAGCCTCCTAACTCTTCTTGCAGTCCTATACTCTAATTTGTGAAATGAATACTTCGCCTATAGTAGGCAAACAATTTTTAGGCACATTCGATTATCAGCTGCTTCTTTAGCAGTTAAACGATGAATTCGGTACCACCTCGATACAGAAACTTCTCTTGCTTGCAGATTGTATTGAACAAATACACAGCACAGTGTTTAGATGTCAAATTTGAAGGCGCTATGAGGAAGAAATCCGCCCACGTAGGCGTTGGCGAAGCGACGACATCCTTATAATGTGTTCCGCGAACGAAGAATCAAAATTGCGATTCACGCATTATCATTTAATAATACAAATTGATGTAAGTAATACTTTTATCAATGTTTTCCCTGCCTCTGCAAAGATTTTTTAGTAATGCCCAGATTTTTATTTCTCCGAGAGAATAAGATGAGCTCAATACCATAATAACCTTAAATGAGGTTTTTCTTACTTCCCACGTCTATCTGCAAATCTCGTTCTTCAAGATTCTCTTTTTCACGCTGGTTAGATGATAGAAAAACGAATCTTTTGCGCATAACCATAACGCCATGATTATGACGGTATTTCTTGGCATGCTTGACTTTGTATTGCTATTCCGTGAAATGAGTTGCTCCGATTAGTGGAATGCAATAAGCAAATATTGTGCTTGCTATTCTAACAAGCTTCTCGCTTATTGATTGCATAACATTAACGATTACAAAATTTCTCGATGAAATGAGAAATTATGCAAATAAGGTATATGTGCGAAAGAAATATTAACATCGTTTAGTGAAGTGAATAAATTCGTTTTAGTGGATTTGCGATCGAATGAAGAGAATCGTGACGAACATTGGTTACCACAATAAACTCCTTTGAAGTGTATTGAAATTCGTAGATGACTTCTTTACTTAATAGAAATTTTTCAGTATTTTTACAATGAAGGCACAGCTTTTGGCTTTTTTTCGTAATATTAAATCTTCGAATAGCAATTAGATATTAATATCTCTTTCTATTCAAAATGAAGAAACTAATTACATGCTCAAGATATTTGCTTTCATTTCTATCGCAACCACAATGGTAAATACCGAATCTTGCAGGGAGAAATTCTTCCCAATCATCTGACAGATTGAACAGGAAGAACAAGTGGACAAGCTTGCTTCTAGAGATTAAGCAGCTTTTTTCACAAATGTATAGGGCGTATCCTAGCTTTTAAAGTCTACGACAAACTCAGAGTCTTCTCAACGATGTTCGGATACCGATCTGCCGAAGTGTAGCGGAAGACTCGAGATAAAATAATCACTATTCTGTAGCAGTCATTCTATCTACACACTGATATTTATTTGTGCTAATATTTATTTCGTCGTTGGCTAGTTGTTCCAATGCCCAATTAGTATCACCAATTTAGGTCATTCATTTTATCCGTGCTGATTTTATTCTACGGCCAAGTGAACGCACTTATTCGGAATTTTAATCTATGATGCCTGAATGGTAAATGTCTATGCAGACATTTTTTCCACTCTACCGATCGCTTTACTCACTTCTAACTACAGTTCGTGAGGCAGCTGGTGAAAGTCATGGAAACGGGATGTTATGTCAGGGATACTGAAATGCTCTCAGTTTTTGTTGTTCAATTCATCAGATTACCCAACTATTCACAGTAAATTACGAAATACTCAACTATATGATGAATTGCGAAAGGAAGTACGCGCACAAATCACGCATACTCGATCCGATAAGCACAGAGCTAATACTGATTAGCGCTCTTTGCTATACCTTTGAGAATATGAATTCATCGGCAACGCTTTCGTTCGAAGATACTTCATTGAGTGATTCAATAACCGCTGTCTGTAGAACTACTTCAAAGTCTATATAGTACGTTACAGTTAGAATCGACGTCCTGAGATGTTTTCAAAGAAATTGCAGCTAATAAGGTGATGAGAGATCGATATGTAATAGTTCAAGTTTCTCGTGCCGATTCAATGATGCACTATTGTTCTGATGATGTGATGATGTTCCCATTAATGCTCCTTATTTCATTCCAACTTTCTAGATGGAACCTTTTTTCTTAACAAATGAAGAATTTATTGGTGAGAAGGACCACGGTGGTGAATGTAATTTAGTGGATTGTTTGCTAACGTAAAGAGAATTTCCTTCTATTGCCTTTTTTTTCCTCTTGTTGCATTTCCTACTTATTCCTTCGACGTGCAAAACTGCATGAATGAAATCCTCACGCAGCAAGATGAGCACATATTGAAAATCGATGTAAGCTTATCATTCAACAGGAATGTTAAAGCTGCCGTTACCCGAACTTATTAAGGACAAAGAAGAGACAGTGCCTGGAGTCTTTTATCGATAAATCAGCACAAGTGAGATTAGTAACAGGTCAGTGATTGTGCCCTCATCCACGTCCACGTATCACATACCCCTCTTTACGGGCATGTCCAAATAGCTCCTGCTGGCATGTCATGCTGATCTCTCATCTGTGCTCGTTTATGCATGCATATGTATGTAGATATTTGTCACGTATGTGTATTTGTAATCCCAAACTCAGAATACCTGGAAGCGATGATACAAATTTTGATGGGTGTAACGTAAAGAGTAGCGAAAGCTTCTATACCCTGTTTCATGTTGATTGGTCATTGAATGATTGCTTAAAAGGGGCATTAATTTGTATTTGCTTCATACTTGTCAGTTCTTATGTTATGACGGGAGGATTTCCTAATAAACGAATCCTTTGTAGGTACGTGCGTGTTTCTGGCCATCAGAAACATATAAAGTGGTTGCTTAAAGAGGTGTGGTATAGAGAAGCAGGCATCGGATTAGCTTTCGTGAAACGCTTTTCAGCTTGTCTGAACCTATCAACGGGCGACGAATCTGGTAGTGTGGAGGAACTGTAGCAATGCTTGTTCTGAGTCGCCGAAAGAAGTTCCTTCCGAAAGAAGACAATTTGTCCATAGCAGTAACACCATGCGCTTCGAAAATGAAGCGAACACGCATATATAGATCCATGGACATGCAATGGCGCATGCATGAATTCTTGTAAGGTCATTGATAGGATCACCAACATAGGTGACAATATAACTGTGATTAAAATGCTTCTGTATTTCTTCTGGAGGAAAACCACCTCTGCAGTGATACGAAAGAATGGCTGTGAATGTGGAAGCCACAGAAACACAAGCATGGAACATGGGAGAACAATCAAGTAACAATCTGACTCACAAGCTTGTGAGATCCTAGCCCAGTTTATTCAATAAAGCTCCCATAGAGGAATAATTTCTTGTAAAGACAAGCGCTTCATGCTTTCTGGCGCAGGAATGGATGGACGGTTGCCAGATCTCATTGATTATCATCACCATTCGACATTCTTAATTATCCATTGGTCATGAGGNTAATTATCCTTTGGTCATGAGGTCAAGCTCATAAACGAACGGCCTTGGATAGATCGCCTTCAATAAATCAAAGAGCAAATTCACGACTCCGTTAACCTTTATAGAATCCGAGTGGAAGGTCCTTGTGTTGATAGAATCTGGTGGAGGATTTTCGTGCACGACAGAAGTAGAAGACTCCACCAAAACACGGTGGAATAACTACGAGATATGGAAGAAAGAGAAAATGCAGGGGTCGGTTAGACAAGACACCTTCAGGTGAGTGGTCGCGATAAACTCACAGCACAATTTTGAAGATTCTCCCTGCTGAGCACGTTTTCGATAGCCTAGTCAGTGTGAAACAACTGTGACCCGAGCAACTCGACTATTGTTGCGAAATTCTGCGAAACCTTCGAAGCCTTGCGGTGATCGCTCGAAGCCATATACCTTTTCAGATTCACCCAGACAATGATCCACTGCGTCAAACATGGCTGACTCAGAAAGTAGTCTGCATTTGCATGAGGTCATATGTAAATTTCTGCAACTCAAATGCAGCCGACCCTTTTTTTAAAAACCTGTAGTCCTACTCTGAGACGGCCGCTTGACGTCTCCTCCAGTCAACCGCAATATTCGTGTCAGAAGGATGGCTCCAGACATGCTGGGCAATCAGGTAACTATGTTGTTTGTCTCAAGACTTACAGAATGAGTGGCGCAATTTGGCAGCCTCCAGAATACCAAATGGCAATCATCCTAGAAAGCAGACTCTATCCTGGAATGGTTTTGCTCACTTGAGGCTCCACTCATTTCGACATTCTTTTCCACATTTTTGCAAGTACTTTCAGATAAGAAATAAGGAGACGTTATATCTGCATGTGTATATATCACGCGTCTTTCTGCAAGAGCGATTGAACTTCTGAACGTTGGGAAATTTGAGAAATTTTGGAAAATACTCCTATGCTATACGGCATATTTATCACACGTTGATAGTTTAGTAAACATGTTGAATTGATGAGTGTGCTAACAGTACTGCACGGCGTACTGGTCCACACCTTGTAGACCTTTCCATTCATTCAAATATTCATCAGAGACTACAATGTAGAACTTTGTTTATCCAAGATTTTAAGCATCCAAATTGTCTAATTTGTCCGATATTTCTCGATTGGAATCGTCCAAAAAATGTTTTTCCAAATAAAAGACCAGTTTTCGTTTCTCTCAAAGCATAACTATGGAATATATCTTGTATGATCATTATCCCTTCTATAAACCAAATAAGACGAAGTGAAAAAAATGTGAGCGAAAGAGTATTTGCAACAAAGCAAAAGAGTTGATGGAAAGACATGAAAATAATCCTCTCACATTAAACAAAATCCTCCTCAGAAGTAAACATCATTTTCGAATGGAACATTGTTGACCTTTCGTTTCTTTTCCGCAATTTTTTTCGTGCACTTCTAATGGAAATTGGAAATATCTCGACATTTTAGCGAAAATTTACAGAGGAAATGGTAAACTGCCTTTTAAATAATTATTTTGAGTACGAGAAGTTAAAAAATCAACTGCAATACACAATGAGAATGATTATACTGAAATATTACTCGTTGAAAAATCATTGGAATGTATCATAAATGAATCTTGAGAGATAAATAACAATGCCCCAATATGGCAATCGAGCATTTGACTGCAAATAGCATCACAAATAATTTAACTGCTAATGCGAGCAATTTCTCAACGGCATTCGTTGCACACAACAATTATTCAAAAGTGCCTTATATCTTCGTGCTGCTTTGCTCAAAAAATTAAACGTCATTGCTGAGATAATTTTGGTATCTCAGGAAACACTTAATTATATTGCAAGAAAAAAAACGAACTCTTTGTGAATAGGCGTTGAAATATTGGTCGTCCTCAAATGCGTAATTATTACGTAGGCTTGTAAGCAAATCTTCTTCTACGAACGAATCAACTTTGTTATCATCATGTGTATAGATCCGATCTTCCAATGCCCTGTAAGAAACCTTAGAAGCCTTAAAAGAAATGAAAATGCATACAACATTATTACTTTCATTTCAGGAAACGAAGGGCGGTTTAACAAAGCAGACGATTATCGGAGGAGCCAGAAGGAGAGGAAGGGTAAGAGGAAAGGGCAAAACTACAACGACAGTCGTAGCGGTGATTGGTCGATGAAGTCGAAAGGCAAGAACTTGTGTGATTGTTTGGTCGGACTGCTTAGAAAAAGAAATTTGGAGAACGGTATGTAAATTTCATTTGCTCAAGTCATTCTTGCTCACTGGTCGATGAAAGGAGAGGTGGGAATCTTTGAAAGAAATCCTAGAAAATAAACATTGTCTTACACTAGTAGCCCTCCTGTAATTCGGAAACGGGGGAGTTCCTATAGGAAATGGAGGGATGGCGAGGGGGGAGGGGGGGGGGGGGGGGGTAGGG
>JAARMF010000537.1:39128-56133 GCA_022844705.1 Toxascaris leonina | reverse complement strand
ACACGCGCACATATTCACAGTTGCTCGGTTTGCGGCTTCGAAAATCTTTTGACACAAAATTTGCGTGTCCGATGATATGCCTACCTGTTCAGTTAGTTTCTCCTATGTTTTAATGCTGAATTCATCTAGCTCTCCTAGAATGTCTCACAAGCGAATTTTTCGTTTTACTAAAGTTTCCCAGCAATGATTGCATGCAAAGTCGTTTCAGTTGCATTAATTAATCGCTTTTTTTCTTATTACCGCAGAATAATGAAAGCATCTTAGTACATTATCGCGCTTAAACCATCACTCATATAATTCTAGTTGTTTTAGCAAAATATTTTCCTTTCAGTCCGAAAAAGAGAATTCAGTAGTTTTTAGTGGCAATGACGCCACTATCAAAGAGAATTGTTTCATCGTTAAATCCAACAAGTAGGTGACAATATTATATAGTAGATATGGGTGGTGATAAAGTGTTCCCAGCGTACAATTGAGCAGAAATAGAAAAGTATGCATTCTCTCAAAAATTGCCCTATCGGCTACCGAGAAAGCCTCATTTGGGGCAAGATTTTCTACAGACCAAAAATCTCCGGCTTTCGGAGCGTATAAAAGATGGTGATAAGAAAGATACCGATCAGCTAGCTGTACCACTAGTCATGTTCGAGTGAATGGTCAGGTATCCATCTTGTATTAAATAGGGTCCCATTCTTCGGTCAGGAGCTTAGTATACATTGAGTGTAGCTCATTCTAAACACAAACATTCGCGGAAGTTTTATTGAACAAGTTAAAACGCTTACAGAAGTCATTGTTTTAACGCACTCTTAATACTATAGATTTTGGTTGGTAACGGAAAGAATATGATGATTCCTCTCCATGACGACTATAGTTTAAAGGCGGAAATTTCCAGAGTGAATAGAATGCTATATGCTATTGTTCAGCGTCGACTGCCTTTTGGGCGGTTAAGGCGGAAGTGTTCACATCAATTTACAATGCCAACGATGTGCAATTTCAGCATCCCATGAAGCTGTCACATATATCATTCAACTCACCTGCAAATGACAAAAAATTCATGATATGTTTTCGAAAAATGCAATGATCTCATAGAATGAACTGCGTCTGGTTGGTCTATCAAATCCGTAAGTAAAGTGCCATAGTGAATTCCCTACAGCCTTGACGAATTTGTTCCAAATAAAAGCTAATTACGTCAACCTAATCTTCCTTCACCCCTCTTCTTCAAAAAAGAAATAAATTACTGTCGCTACTTGAAAAGCTCATAAATCTCCTCAATAATCACAACGTGTTATAAGTGTGATGAAAAAGATATGAAAGAAGTTTTAGTGAAAGGCATCGTTGCAGAGATTTCATTATTATGAATGAAAGTAATGATAACAGTTTTTGAATAGAACGCAAAAGAATCGGAGAAAATGAACAGCGAAATCTATCCTCCTCCCCTCCTCTCTCTCCGGCTCCTCTCCCCCCCCCCTCCTTTCTCTCCCTCCAACCTCCTCTTTCAGCCCCGCCCCTTTCCCCGCATCTTGGTTGCAGCTCCTCGGACTGAGCGATTTCGCTTCTCATGGCATTTTGTTAATCGAAATGAATTTTTTACGCACCGAAATTTAGACATCTCGCTCCGAGGACTTCTCATGTCCATTTCCCAGAGTAACCATCAAGTCTTCGAAATTCATTTGTCTTAACGCAATTCGCATTCATATTTTTTCATTGTCTAAGACTTCATTTTTATTGATTATATTTGGGATTATTAATACCAAATTTCTCACGTTTCATTATATTTTCATTCCGGATGGTAATTCAGGATTTGAATTCTGTGGCGAAAAGATTCCCGAAGAAGTTAATCACATCATACTGAGCGATGTAACTTGTAGAATTTTTCTCGTTACTCCGAATGTGGATTCAATGAATTTGCAGTTTGTAGTCGCTGAAAATGTTCAGCTGCAAAATCTATCGAACGTTCAAGTGATATTAAGCCATTGAAATAACTTGCTAGCAACATTTAAACAATAGCGTAGCACAAACTATAAAGTTTTAATAATGAACGAGAGCAAATCGAAGTCCATATCCGCCATACAATCCTTGCAATTATCTTTCTCCTCCTCGTAGAGTCGTTCGAATAAAGTATGAAATTCATGTGGTAGATAGCATTTTGCTTCACAGATACCTCAGTATTTGATGTGTCGATGAGCTGATTATGAAGCAATAGAAAAAACTGCTTTATCTACGATCGTAGAAATGAACCCAATAAATGCGTGCGTAATTTTTTCCGACTCATCGTCGAATGAAATAGCCTAATGTTGATTGATTGACTCGCAATTAGCTGAGTTCGAATGTTCAATGCGATTACAACGGGAAAAAACATCTGAAGTAACAGAGATGTTTGGGCAATTTGCTAGAACGATATCCTGAAGAGCTCTCGAAACTTCATCTAAGGAAACTGAGGCATCCAAATGATCATGGTGTTTACTGCTTTCCTCGTCTTTTTCGATACAACCTTATAACGCCCATATTACTCTGCACCTATACTTGACAACTTACCTGCATATTTACATCAGGTGAGCAGCTAATATGGGGTGATTCGTTAATAGCACAGTGCTCTATTCTTTCGGGAATGTTGCAGGAGTGATTTGGACTTGAAAATCTTACTAAGAACATTATTATATGCGGGCTTTTGCATTCTTGGTCAAAACATCCTGTTTATGAAAGACACGAAGAGTATGCGCACATGATTGCTCCTCATATAAAACGACTTAACGTAAGCGGATGTTTTGCGGTTCGCTTAGGATTCGCTTTCGAAGATATCAACTGGCAAGGAGGGCAGTGAAATGGAAGAAAAACAACTATGTGATAGGCTTATGAGATTTTCCATTTGTAAGTGATAGCCTAGAAATGCTGCAAAAGAAAGTTCGCACTAATATGCTCCTCTTCTCTCAATACCAAATCCTGCATGTTTTGAGAAGAAGACACGAGTAGTTTTTTGCCCGGTGGGTAAATTTTTACAACGACAAATCAAGAAAAAAATGATCTGAGAAAATGAAGGCGCATCACATTTAGTGACGCATTTCGGGCGATTATATCAATACTTAAAAATTTACAAAAAATTTTGCTGTATCTCGTAGACGATTTCTCACCAAACGAAACTATGTAAATTCATTTTTGAATCATTTGGCTTCTTGCAGATTGTTAAAAAAAGATAATCGGCTATATAGCAAAGTTCGAAAGCTTTAAAAAAAGAAGAAATCCTCCGAATCCGATTTAAACAATAAGCTTATTATTCACATCTGAGGGTGATATCACAGTCGAAATTTGCAGTAGAAGAGTTGGTTGTTTGACCTCAGCAGAGAGTTCTTGTGTAGGAGTTGTGATGTTCATTTCGTTATCCAGTTAAAATTATTTTGAACTGCATTTGAAAAGTTTAATGATGCGACGACGTTTGATCATTTACTGAGGAGAAGAAAATTCACAAGATGGGATTTGATCAATTTCTATTAAGCACATTTTAATGCCACACACTTTCCACTCTCTTTTTATAAAGCACTTTCGATCACGATATCCACGAGTTGCAATATATCAACAAATTCATGGAAGATTGCATGAATTACCCGTCTAAAAGTTGAAACCTCAACAGTTCCATTTCATTTAAACTGCTTTGAAGTTTATAATTTGAGAGATGATGGATAATAACGCAAAATAGACNTTATATTTATATTTATATTTATATTTATATTTATATATTTATATTTATACATATATTCACATTTGTATATTATTAATATTTCTACTCACATTTAAATTAATAGTTACAATTAAGTTCACATTTACATTTTTCATTCTGTACTTCCTTTTATCTCGGTAAAAGGGAGATCGCAATTTAACAGATAGCACTATAGCTAGATTTCACGAAAGCAACACAATACAGCAATAACAAACACACCTTGCAGCAGTAGTTGCAGCGAAAAACAGAGCGCCCGAATTGAAAGTCGCCATCCAAAACATCATTAACGTCTTGCTCACTCGACGATTCGGTTCCTCGAGTGGACAGCACTAAATAAATAACAGGATATTTAGTGAGCACGAATGACTTTTTGGCTGCTAGCCAATCGATGACGAATGCTCTTCACGATAGCTAACTAATAACAGAAGGAATTTGATAGACTCTTGCGTGACCCACGAATGCCGATTGAAATTAATGTCCTTTCATGAGGTTCGAATGAAATATTGCTGCTGCATGACGAAATGAAAAATGTTTGATTGGTTTCGTTGATTGCACCATCACAGCAGCATTCCTAATAAATGAGTGCACTGCAAAAAATACGCAACCATACATCACGCAGACAAACCGAAGGCTTATGAAAATGCCGATATAAACGCTGAAATTCTCCACCATTATTGGACAAAAACTGAGATTCTCATTGCGATGACCGCAATATTTCCGTTTCCTTGAGAGCAAAAAACACTGAACACTGATAAGCGTCTGAAGCAAGCTCGAAACTTCTCGAGATCTCGCAAGTGAGTTTTCTGCTTCGCCTCTGTCGAAAGAACAAATTCACTACATTCGCAAACAAGAATTCGGATGCAGAAAAGTCGTCGTTTCAGAGACACAAATGCCATTTATGCCTCTTTTCCTTACCAGAACTTTCGACGATAACAGTCTTCATAGGCATGATCTCCCACGGCGCATGGCTTTGTAGCGCAAATTTATAATTGCTCAAGTGTTCAGTGAATGAGCACCCCATAGCGCATGTCTTTTAGGTCTAAGGCCAATTTTGCACATTCCAAATATTCGTCGATGCAAGCTTCAATGGAGCAACATATTATTACGTAATTGCATCAGACTTGATTCTGAGAGGAATAAAGAAAGTAGAAAGCAATGAAGAGAAACGCTTTGCGAAGTTGTCGTTAGAAAGCAACTTATGATGCGGATGACTTAAGATTTTAAAGGTGTCCGACATTGTTTCAAATATGAAAACGCGATCGATCCACACATAGAGAAGGCGGAAGTTATAATGGTATTAGCTGGCATCTGGAAGTGCTGCAGATTCGCGATGAATCGTTTATTTCCTGCTTCGAATTTTTTCTATTCTAAGCTAAAGCACCACCTGCACTTCTCGCATAATGTTAGTCATATGACGACTTTCCACGACTCGAAAACATGGAACAATTTTCCGCATTTTAGAGGTGTGAAATGATCAATGACAGCGAACAGCTCCATATACAGCTCCATATTTTTATTCCTATTTCTGCCCTAAAGTAATTCGCAAAGACTTTCTTGTTCAACGAGAACAATGGCAAAGATTTGAGAAAATGAGGGGGAATTGATATGACATCCGCATTTACCTGACCAGTTGGCCTCGCACGCTACCTACAAGCAATATAAAGGGGAAATAATACTTGTATTTTTTTAAATTGTTCCAACTGCTTCTGCAAACAGCCGACAAAAAAATAAATATGCGTATAGTGCACGTTTATTTTCTACCCGTCCGCCATTTCTAGCTTTTGAACTACTGTGGCATTCGCTACAAAAGTCAATGGTTATAACGTACTCATAAGGTAGCATCCTATCACATAATTCGCGATGATCGCGATGCGATGACCTATCATTGTAAAGACTGGATATACACGTTTGAAGGCGAAAAAATTGTAAAAGAAAGATATATGAAGGCAATATGTCGTGCAGCAATTATTTGCCTATTATCCAAGGAGCTGACTGGTCAAGCAACGGAAGTGTGAAAGTGTCTCTCTCGTGAACTTATTCGTTATGCTTCATTTTTTTTCCTCTGAGAGCAGTGCAAAATCATATTTCAGTCAGAAATATTTCGATACTTTCAATTGTTTAGAAATCTTTTCAGGAGAGAGAGGTATTTATGGTCAGTTGTCGTATGTGTTCAGCTGTACAGGACAAATTTCGTAAGGCTAGGTTAATTGGCCATCGAGGTGGAGTGAGCAGACAGACAAGCGGAGAGACAGACAGGCACTCATAGACAAAGAAGTTATGGTGCTGCGATTATGCATGTTACAAATGCGCATTTTCGGAGTGGTTTAAATAGGGTGTTAGTGGGAACACAAAGATGGACCAACCGTGGAGAGGGGAACGGGCTGGAGGAATTGATTCTTGGATATAACGTCAAGGACCTCATTAATTTAGTGCGCTACTATATTCCAGGAATTCAGACGTACCAAAATACCTCTGATGGAGCTGCTATGTAGGCTGAGTTAGCGATCTGTAGGTTAATGGAGGTATGAAAGGGTGGCTAAATGCTCACAAGTAGAAGGATTGCGATGCTTTTCACCAGTTCATTCAATAACGGTATGAAGGAATTCCAAAAATAGAACAGAGTTGAACACAATCTCGAAAGGTCATTAGAAATCAGATGGCAAAGTCACGAAACAGCATTAGATGGAATAAAGATTAAAACATGGTCTGCTAATAAAACTGCTACTTACATTCATTTTCGACCAAGTCACTACTGAAGATGGTAGATGCGCAGAAGCAAAGTAAGCAAAGAAATTTTTTCTGAAGGATGAGCAGCTCTCGAGCTCATTTTTCCCCGCTTCCTCCCTCCTCCCCTCTTGAGACAAGGGGATTAAATCTTGCTATGAACAAACGATAGATTCAGATGCAAGCAGTTATCGATATGTGGCTAAATACATATTCAACGTTATTCGGACTTTAAACATAAGCGTTATAAATCATGACGAATAATTGTAATATTTATTATTTGTAAGTAAAGCATAACAGAAAAGTTTGAGCTATTATATGAAACATCTAAAGCTGAGAGACATCGAAGCGAGTTAAAAGTTCACTTCCATAGATATTAATTTTCCCTTGCAAAATGCATCGTAAAAATTCCACTCAACTAGAGGAGTAATGACAGCAAAAAAGGGGTCAATATTCGTGGATGTTTTCATAAAATATACTCATATAATCGAATGAAATCAATCAATAATGCGAATTTCAATCCCACCATCGACTTCTTGAATTTTCGCATTCTGATGAAATTCTAATGAGATTGCAAAAGGAAAGAAAAACGAGAAAGCGAAGTTGTTAATTGCATTCTGATGGAAATTTCATACGACTATGGAACAAATTCCTTATCGGCTAAATATTGAGCAATTGAAATTCAGCATTAAATCTTTTTATGAGATTTTCGGAAATCTTTTGATGATTTACATCTAGTCGTCTAATTTTATCTTATCCTCATGTTATCGAATATTTCAAATGTTTTTAGAACTAGTTTCCAAACTGGAAAACTTTCGACATCTAAAAGAGTTCCATCAGAATCTCAGAGTTCTTCCCGTTCTTTATTTAATCGACTATAATCAGGGAAATACAAATGTTGGCCGAATAGATTGCATGAAAAAGCTGTTCTTTGCAGATTTTCATGCCGCCAGGAATAACAGCCATCTATAAAACAACAATTTGTTATGCTTTTCAATCTGATAGCCTTTTTTCGGTATTTCTAAAAACCTAAAGGAAATTATTTATCCGTTTCTTCGCAATTTTCTCTGCTTTAAAACATTTTTTGTGTGGATTATTCATGCTTATTGAGAGAATCATCTGAAGCGTATCACATCCCTTTAAAGAATCGAACATCTTTGGTCATTTAAATTTTGTATCGATGTAAGAGAAAAGGAAAATTGACTACATTTGTTAGCGCAATACGATAATCTCTCAATAATCTCTCATTTGTTTTCTATGCACGTTTCATTCGTCACTCTAGCAAATGAAAATGCTATATCGGCATCTAGCCGTCTGCAAATCCTCAAATAAATGATGAAATGAAGCTGACAAAAAATAATATTCAGAAAGAACGAATCGACCACACCTAACTTTTCTCCTCATCAAAGATTACATGCATTGTTTCGAGCACAACTTCAGGCACTCATTTTGGAAATGCCACCATATTTTCTCGAGGATATTTCACCCTTTGAAGAATCTAGGAAAACTGCTCGTAAATATGCGCTCTTTCAATATGCAAATCGTGAGGATTTTGCTGGTATCCAGACAATGCCATAAACGCAAAGACTACGGAATGTTTCCACGGGAAGTGTTCCTTAAAATTCCATGCTTTTCCGTAGAAGATACCAATATTGCAGATTCCGCTCTAGGTGAAAAGATGAAATTTTTCGTTAGCATATTAAAATATGTCTTGATCATGTCATGGACAGCATACTAGCATGACTTTCTGAGGACAGATACCGCATGAATAGGTGAGTAGTAGCTTCCTTTACTCGAGCGTAATTGCAAATATTGAAGTAATACGAAAAGTTCTGAGTAAATTTATATTGTATTATATTAGACAACGGACGATTCCACCCGTCTCAATGCTGATCAACAAAGCTTTTATTTCTCTGATATGATCAAGATAGAAGTTTTCGTTTACATACAAAAATGCGACTTTTTAATATGTTAGCATAATTTTTTGAATTTCGAGAAAGCTCTCGAGGATTGCAGACGTTCTGTTGCACTGCTCAAAAATGCATCATATCGATGAAGAAACAAACCAATAAAAATGAAGCGATAAACAAAGAAAAGAATACTTCCTTCTTGCATAGTGAAAAATTCATTCCCAATAATTTTTCATGAAAGTTCTAGGGCAGAGCAAATTCTCTTGGAGAAAATGAACTATAAAGTCGGTTTTCTTTCACGGAAAAACGACTAGAAAAGTTTTCTCCAAGCAAACCAATCCAAATTAGTGCACTCTCTACGTGAAAATCCAGTACTGTTGGTTAATGAAGAGCGCTGCTCAATGGTGATAAAGAAGGCGACTTTTCGCTATTCAGATAAAAATTGGCTGATCCGAAAAATCTCTGCTAGCATGCTATTGACTTTCTTCAAGAACCAACTCGAAGCATTACATTCCACTTAAATTCGATCCATCAGAGAAATCTAGAGATATGAAGTGATGTAGGCAGCGGTAAGCATAGTTTGTGATGTTCATCACAAAAAGATTCCAAAGGAAGCTTTAGGGCACCCAGACTTCTTCGAACAAAAGCAGAAGCACAAGTTAGAGGAATGATTGTCGATTGCATTCTCAAGCACAATATTCGTTTCCGTAAATCCCCTTTATAAGGCTAAGCAGAGTCATAAATTTTCAAGAATCGATAAAAACTACGCAATTGCGCTTTCTTATTTCAACTCAACCGACTATGCGCACAACCTTCTGCAAATTAATTACCAATGAAAACTAGCTTGATTGAACCTAAATTGCGTGCAAATTTCTCGACATGCCAAAATAGTAAGAATTTCCTCAGAAATTCGTTGACTGGCTTAGGAGTTGAAGCGCAAGATGCTCTGCACGGACCATATTAAACAGATTTTGCAAATTCAGCTCTGATGGCTTCGGAATTGAGACTATTGCGCATTGGAGATATGCGTATATTAGCATACATGCAAACAAACAAATTCTTGTGCACATACAAATATCTATGTTGATATTAATATACACACGCAAGTGCACATGTGCACACACGCAAACATACATGCTGCTCTGAGCGTAGGAAAGGGCATTGCATTTACGAAATGGGTCTTCACAAGTGCAAGAACTAGACACTCACATATTTCTAAGGAAAACTGACAAAAAAACCTTCGCCGTTTTTTACTATCGACTCAGTGAAATCAATATTCAACAATGGATTGTGCAATTTAGGTCTGAAGAATAATCTCACCTCCCTAAATGCTGACTAATGACAGTGTTCATATTTATCAGACCACCGAAAAATGATGCGCATTCATGCGAATGCCAAGCTGCCTTATTGGAATGCAGAAAACTATCGTTGATCATCTTGGACTTAGCATCGCCTACACTCAGTGGTCAAATAAAAAGCTTAATCGAATGGCTCCTAGGACTTGATAGACTCTTACAACTCACCTGGTGTTAAATTTCCATGTTTGTTCCGCAATGCATATGCTTTTTTCAAAATGTCCCCACTAACTCTTCCATTTAGTAATGCTGCAGCTGTGAGGCACCGATTAGGCAAGCAAACATATGCGAATAGCAAAGTCTCTTTGTAATGCGAATGTAGAGTTGATGCTAGAAATTCGCCCACGACTACATTATAGAGGTCTTTATATATAAAACTAGCGTGAAGTATGGAGCTCACTTGATTTGGAACCAAACACTAGAATTATTCGAACTAGACTTTAGTAAGGGCGAACTTTTTCAAATGTGAGAAGAATTATCTCACATTCTATGCTACACAAAGACCCAGGCATAGAAAAGTGGTTAGAGAATAGACATTCGCCATCAGTTGCCGACTTGAGCAAATTTCCGGTCGAGTAAAAGTATGTGTTTCAGGGAGATGTGAGTTAACGCTTGAGCTAGAGTCTTTCGGCTCCATCTGAAACTTAGTTCGATGCAAGTTTTACTCAAAATTAAAGTTTGCCAACATAATGCAACAATTTTGTTACGCAGCTATAAGAAATGTCTATTTGCAATGACCGAAGAAAGTATTCTTTACTGCGGAGGTGCTCTTCATTGCTACCACTGCGGAAGTTTGCAAAAATCACGCGCTGAAGCTGTAGGGAATCAAATATAGCCAGCACATTAATATTAATATTCCTTCGGCGATATCGCTGGCCGCCTTAAGGCAAGGAGGAGGTCTTTGAAGCAATTATGGCACCGCATTGACTCCGCGGTTACTTAGACAGAATCACATTTTTTTTCCGGAGTATCCAGTGTGATTTAGAGAACCTATATAGTTAAAGTTCCATCCCATGCATGTAACTGAACGTAGCATTTAACAGCACTGACGAGCATCACTCATGTGTCAAAGCAATCGGTGATCGTAGAGGGCTCTAAAGCAACCCTATGCTCCATCTTAGGACACAATAGATGAATTGACTGGATGAGCGCGAAATGCTTCAAGAAATTCTTTCTCCATTTGCCCGAAGATAATTCTTGCGGAGGCCGCCCTTTCAACTTTCCCAACACCCTTAAATCACCTCAAAGACGATCAATGGACGCGATGGCCATGGACGGGGATTCTGCAAGGTTGTGGATCTATGCGACGTTGTCGACATATAATGGTCTTCGGTCGACGAGCAACTCTACAATGTTCGGGAAGGTGGAGTATGGAGAACCTACAGTGCGTAATTAATAGAAATAAGAAAAATGCGTGGAAGCACTTATTCCAATGAATGAGCTCTCTTATTATTAGAGGAATAAATAAGCTCCTCAGACGTTGATGCTCGATACGGTGAGTGTTGCATCATATTGAAAATGTGGGGTATCAACGCCACAAGAACAAATGCTAAGAAAAGGTAACAAAATTCGAATATCATGAGGCGCTCAAAGATGAATAAAATTCTCGAAAAATTTCGCACAGCATTTTGTCAGCCGCACATTTGTAGTATTCTTTTAGACGAGTGACGGCGCATTTCTCGCATTGCATCGAAGAAAAAAGAGGATTTTGTTCGAGATTATGCCACACAAACAAAAGCTAAAAGTGCATGAATGGGCAGAAACAATCAGCCAAAGTGATTGAAGATGGAGTCATAAAGAAGGCCACTTACTCACATGAAGCAATTCTTTCGTTTCTCTATTCCGAAAGGATCCTGTCATAGATTAATTGCGCATTACTCATCTTCCAACTTTATTTACGATTAGGAAGTAAATTTTTATGTTGAGCACTAAATTTAGCTCCTTTTATCTTGCTCTTCGATCTATGGAAAACAGCTGTTTCATTAACGGAAAAGGAATGAAGGGTACGCTACGTAGTTGGCTGAATTTGGCATCTCTTAGCACCCTTGCTGCTTAGAACTCCTCAAAACATTCAACTCCCATCCACCGCACTCTACACTATTTCCATGAGATTTGTGGGAGCTGCAAATGCAAAAAAAAATTGCTAAACACATAGACGATCGTTGTTACCAGTTTGTCGCTGTTGAAGTTAAGCGAAAAAATCTTTAATTATGGTTGTCAAATGTGAATTCATTGAATGACAGCTTCAAGTTGTACTTTTAAATGAGATCTGCTAAGAGAAGAAGCATAGCGCTAATGAAATTTTGGATTGCTTTACCGAGGAGAACAGCGTAATTGACATTTTTGAGTTGGTGGCTTCACAGAGTTGGTGACTCTGTTAGCCTTACCTGAGATGCATGTGCTTAGATAATCACTGAGAGCAGGTATGATATCATCCCTCCCGCCTCTTGACGAAAGCGAGCAAATCCGTTCTACATCAATTTACCTTTTGACGAATCAACTCACTCCCAACCTCTATACTCTCTGGTTCATCTCTTTTTTGTTTCCTCGTTACCTATGACATCAACAGACGATTTAAAAGCGAATAAATTCATCGAAATTGCTATCTTTGCATCATTTCTAACTTTGCGTAATAGGCTTCGTTTCATTGTGAGCAATAACAACGATCCAAAAAAACCCTCGTCGCAGAAAAGAACGCTTTCGACTGTTCATTAAAATCTAAGGATGCGAAGCATTTCAATCTCCTCTGAAGAAGCACATTCAGAAGCCAGTGGCAACAATAATATTGCCAGGTAGTCAGAGGGTGGTTATTTGACAACAAGTGTTACCATCGTAGAATTTATTCACGTATATTAATAACAATTCCATTGTTGATGAAAATTGAAAGGCACTCTGAACAACGGCCATTTCCAAAGGATATTCCGCAGTTTGTGGAACTCTTATGGTCCTGATCTTGCGTCACAATCCAAAAAGTAGCAAAAAAATTCGGATGCGATTGTGGACAATGAATTCGTAAGAGAACTCAGCTGGAAGGAAATATGAGGCGCTAACAATTTATGAGAAAGCTCTAGATTTCTCTGCCCTGTTATTCAGGATGTGGTTCCCTTTTGTTGAGGCTCTTGCTAGCCCTCAGAATGTTTTTTCCTTCAATTCTATTCGAGTTAATGAAGTAACGGAAACTCTATATTTCGTCAAATCTGTCACAACAGTCACTGAAAGTGACATCTTACCAATTTCATTTTGACCCGTGGTCTTATTAAAATGACACGCAGAGTCGTCCTATTGGATAGTTAGAGCCATTCTATGAAGTTTCAAATGAAATTTGACATAAGTTATTTGCTCTTCGAAGTCAGTCACTTGAGCCATGAAGCCCAATAAGAACACAAATCATGAATGAGTTCGCATTGTGACAGCAGTGGTCAGTGGCAAAGTTGGCGCTCGAGATATATTGAGAGTGCTGCTTGGCGGTGTGTTGAACGCGATTTTAGAAGTTCCGGGAGAATTTGAGTAGCAACTAGCATATGTGATCGTAAGATCTAGCCATGGGCCGTTTCCCTTCTCTGATTATTGTTTGACACTCCGGTCGTGCCTGTTTTTCACAAAATACGCCTTAACGTTTGGAAAAAAAGTACAAGGAGACAACGAAAACGGATCAGAAAATGGGACGGATTTCGAGATATGCACTCAACAATCGAAGTCGCGTACACAAAATGAAATATTCTAGCGGCATACGATATTGCAGCTAAAAATCGCAGGATTATGGAACATTTCTGCACAAATTAAGGCAGCGCCGCAACGACAACAATTTGTTTTCTCAATAGCATTCTCCGTTCTTTTCTAATTCCGCAAGAGAGCACATTTTTAGGAGTACTCTCAAGGATCAGAATTGCTCTGTAATCCAGAGCATATCTTTCCTGAAATGTGCCGTCACACAGCTCCTCTCTTTCTCGGACACTTCTTTCACGCACACCTGAGAGGTACATCACGAGTTCTGTCTCACAGGCGTACTATATGCAAGTTTACATGGGTGAACAAATGCAGTAATTACGTTCGGTCGAATAATTGCAACCTCAAGCACTCTATGATCACACAAATAGGCGAATGCATGAACACACATTTGTATCAAGGTAATCGAGACGAAAACCGCTAGCTACGAGCACTGAAATTTAGCATTAATAATATGCGAGTATTGAGCTCCATGTTCGAATTTAGCGAAGTAGTCCAGAAGCTGAAGGATGCAATAAGCTGAAAAATGATTTGCATTTTGTACTTGCTACGGAGCTTTCATAGGCACACAAGCATTGCAGTCACAAAAAAATGCGGATAATGCTAATTAACAAAGGTTGGAGAACCGACATATGTGGTACACCAAGTAGAGGAAANACATATGTAGTACACCAAGTAGAGGAAAATTTAATAGCTTCTAATGCGGTATTGTGATGAGACAAAGTTAGATTGAAGAGAGGGAAGTGAGTGGGATTTTTTTTTTCCTTTGAATTCCAACCTCCCACTCGCTGTATGATTTTTCAGCCCATGAAGCTAATAACTTGCTACATTTGATGAACTCAGATGTGTCGCTTTATAGTCGCCAGATGCAATTCTTTACGTTTAGATGAAAAGTTAAAGCATTCTGAATATATGAATTGTGGTTTCCGATTCAGTAAATTTTTCGAAGAGTACCGTTTTTTGATGAGCTTATTTCAAAAAAAAAAAAAAAATTCCATCAGCAAAATGAAACAATCGATTGGCAAATTGCGATTCGGTCCATCAGGAAGGCATCGAAGAATCGGCAAATTCTTATTTCACTCAACTTATTGCTAACGTTCGACTCGATGATCAACAGTGGAAAATTTTTTATGCAGCTAGAAAATATTACATTGAGCAAAACGACAATACGAAAGGACAAATAAGCGCGATTGCTGCAAAAATGATTGTGAGTAAAAAGAAACTAAGTGAAAGTATGTAGTAAGCCGAGCTTATAAGTAGTCCGATTACTGCGATGGGATAATCAGTGGACCACAGCTGCCCTATTCTATAGTGTATTTAGCGATTCCGAATTGAAAAAGTCGGCTTCAGTCGAGTGTTACTGAAATTACGCCTGCTGAAATGACACACCATACTTTCCCAGCAACCTTCCAAGTGCAAACAATCAAAAAATTTCGCATTACTTTCACGCTATCCGCGTATATGCTTATAAAGATTAGCACAACGAAATCCTAATTCACTATTTATATGTAGCCTTTAGAATTGATGCTCTACTGCCAACAGACTCTGATAGTGAAATCGGCGTCAAGTCAAGTCATGTTGAGGCGGGTCTATCACGATACTCGAGATACGAGAACATTCGTAACATACAAATGCTGCGTTTTGCGCTATATTCGCAATGAAGAACTCCTAAGGGGATAGTGAGTGGAAGCGCTTATCTTAGCCACCTGAAAGCGGCCATATAAAGCAACAACTGAACGCCCTAATTGGCTGAACGTCCCAATAAAGTACTGGCTAATCTCGGGATGTTTTCAAGTTGAAGGATGAAATATAACGATGTTTTTCTCCACCCTTACAGCTAACCTGATGAAAGTATTATTGTCCATCTTTGTGAATATTTCTGAAGCTATTCTCTTGAATTCATAGAAGATCAATTTTCCGCTAGCATTTATAAAATAATATTTGCAGAAGAGTGAGAAATAAGTCATCAAATAAGCGTTAAGAAACAACTGCAAAATTTTATCGAAAAACTGCAACTGTCATATGGGACATATTGCAATGTCAATCATCCGATGTCACTTCTTCATCACTAAGTTGACACTTCGTCGAAAGCAACTAGCGCTTTGTGTGCTTATGCGAATGAAATATGCAAACAACTCGTATATGAATTGACATATTCTATATCGCAATAAAATATCAACACAACAAATATGTCGAATTTCGAATTTTTGTGAAGAAATGATTTTATACTGGATTATATAATTTGTTGATCATTTCGAGTGAAATACTCAACAAGAATTTCATAGATTCTCATATGAACAATTTCTTTCCTATGGCATTATTATTTCTGTCAATTTCAACAAATCAATTCACTCATCTATCGAGTAATCCAATTCGAGAATATACTCGAGAATGTATTCTGATGCCTGATGCATGACATTTATAGTGTGATAAGCTAACAATGGCACATATAGGGTTTGATATTCATTTATATAATGTAGTGAACGATATGTGATACCGTGCTTTACGTTCCTAAAACATCCACATAAGGCGCCATCTAAAACCACAAACTATACTCGGCATTCATTTATTTATTTATTATTTGGGAAAGATAACGGTCGTGATTAATGTTGAAATATGATAGGCAATGCATGAACATTGAAGCTTAACTATAAAGTTGATGAAGGAAAGCTTGATTTCTCATAAGAATGGTGATATGCATCTCAGCACTACTCATATGCCGCTAATTGTAATTTATGAGGCATTTGAAAGCTTATCCGGTTATGCGAGCATTACAAGTATCGTCTCAGCACAATACCAAATCAAAACAGTAATGAGGGGTGCCTCTTTTCGCATTTTTCGTCTACTGCTTCAGTCCTGAATTCCGATAACTTATGTTGATATGAGTTTATCCCCCCCCCCCCCGCCCCTCCACCCATTACCCTTCTCACTATTACCTCAAACGCCATAATTATCAAGTACATCTTGTACATCATTCCCATCCTTTAAAAAACGCTCACTACACATCCTGTTGCATTTCTCACCTACACCGCTTCCCCTATCTTACATGAAAAAACTGGGTCAGGTGGTTTAAAGAGGTCAATAAAATGAAGTGACGAAGCGCGAAATATTACTGCTTCGACGGCCAGTCCAGCCACACACGCGAAAACGCACGTGAAAACGTGACCTGATGATTTTCGACACGAAAATTTTTCTTGGCCGAAAGCATGTTCATTTCGAAGATGTCACGTCTCTTGTCATATACTATACAAAATCACATGAGGATATACCACCGCTTTCTCTCATCAATTTATTCTATTATTCTCAAGTTGTTTCAGACGAGAGAGGGACACTTATGAGACGAAATATTCACTCGGTGAAATTGAACAAGCCGTGAATTCCAGAATATACCTAATTTTTGGAAATAAACTGGTGAGAGAAATACCTTGCAGTGTGGCAGGACGGAACACGCGTTGATTTATAAACATTGAGAACATAACAACGAAAGATTATGTTATGAGCGAAATGATTTGTGAGTTCACATTTGAGTTCATCAAGTGAATCCAACGCCATCTATTCCTCCCCCCCTCCCCCCCCCCCCACCC
>JAARMF010000537.1:23442-39116 GCA_022844705.1 Toxascaris leonina | reverse complement strand
CCCCCCAAGGGATGTGTGAAAGCAATGACGGGAATACTTGAAATATGTTCCTCTGACGTATGTCCTTCTTATCGCGCTTACAGAGGAACAAATATAATTCTTATGTAATTTTGAATCTTCAGAGGCTCAATTCAAGTTTTATGAATAGCTATGGAACTTCACCCAGGTAGTCCCATTCTAGTCCCATTCACCCAGGAAATGTTTTTTCATCCAAATTTTCGCGATTGAAAAACTGAAACTATCAGTTGTTCACAAACGCAAAGCCATGGAGAGATGAAGGTCAATAAGATGGAGAATTCTTTTCCAGAGAATTACCACCCCACGTGTACAGCTTAACATATTTGTAGTTGAAAACTTCAAAGTGTAGTGGGATGTTGCAAAGAAGAATGTGTGTTTCGTTCGTTATGTCTAATTAGATTGCTATCACTAATGAACTCAGAATTTTTCGGCGAAGCATTGACTT
This sequence comes from Toxascaris leonina, assembly GCA_022844705.1. Classification (NCBI taxonomy): domain Eukaryota; kingdom Metazoa; phylum Nematoda; class Chromadorea; order Rhabditida; family Ascarididae; genus Toxascaris; species Toxascaris leonina. The sequence goes on along the minus strand of JAARMF010000537.1, from coordinate 38,653 downwards.
TGCAGAAAATATTCGACTCGCTTCGTTCTTTCGAAAAACTATTTCTAACGAATTTTGGAGTATCAGGAAGAATTTTCAGCTAAAATCGCTCATATTAACTCACCTTGAGATTGCTTGAGAGTTAAGAAGTTGGAGATTATAAATGTCTTAAATTCTGATAACGAAGGGAACTGCAGCTAATAATCTGAATTTTCCAAAGAGTAGCAGAAGCAGTTTGGAGCATTTTTCATAAGCGCAGGTTTATCCGTTATTTGTGGTCACTTTAGGAGACTGGATTGGATAGCCTTCATAGAGTCTCACTCCGGATGCAACGACGAGGCCTTCAATACGTCGAAAAGCCTTGAAATTAGCTGATGGTGTGCGGAGAAAACTTCTCTATATTGCACCTTCAAGTGGTCATAAATATATTGTTAGATGGGTGAACTAATGAAAATTTTGGAAACCTTCAAATCATCGCTGACCTCCAAAGCACTCATCGACTCGCTTTGCTGAAATGAAATTTCTTCGCTATAAAGAAATTTATCTCTTTACGAATCAAATGATGGCAGTACAATAGTGTAAAAACAGCGTTTCTCTAACTGCTCATATTTCATCAGAACTTTGAATTTTAAACCAGGTATTTCCTCATGGCTGCTCCACCGAATCATCGATTGTCTAGAACATTGGAAGGAGAATTTTGAGGGTTTAGCACATTTCTGAGCCCGCTGAAGCCGATACGTCTATGAGAATTTGGTTTCCTATGGGAAGCTAGTAAGCACAAAGGTACCTTATTCTGTTCACGTGGTCGAACTTGTTTAACTTCCTCTGCCTTTGGATTCAGCGAACTAAGGTAAAAGATGCAACACTTTTTCTTCAAGCAACCGGGCCTAAAAAATCAAGCACCAAATCCCAGATTCACGGATTCCGAGAGAAGGGTTGACGAGTAAAGAAGATTCGCTGTTTTTTCCGCTCGAAGTGCAATATTCCAATCCAAAGATCAAGACTGCTCGATAGTCGAACAATGATGGCTGCATTTATGAAAATATCACTCTACCTCAGTGAGAAAGAAGTATGTAACTGAGGTATGAACGTAAAGGAGGAGTATTGGAAGGAAAATGCAGTTGGACTAGAAGCTTTGTGAGAAAATTGTGATGGCGTGGATATTCGAACAATCTTCAGAATTAAAGTAGGAACCTTCTGCAAAAAGTGGGGAATTTCAGGCAAGGCAGCGTGAATATCAGGACGATGGTGAGTTCGGATACGGTCGAAAATAGTTGCTCCTCCTCACTTCAAGATTTGCTTTTGAAAGTTCCCTTCGTACGACTTTGTTCAAAAATTCCCGGTAGGTATTTGGAAAGGCTTTGGCAGTGGTGAATGATGATTACTCATTTCACTCTCTGCTTTGGAAGTTTTTTTTAGCAATCTTAGCGTCCACAAGAATCACCTTGCTAGTGCTCCGAAAGAACTCAATTTCTGAAAAAAATGATGCTGCTCAAACAGCAACACCGTTGAACGAATTTGTTGCACAGCCATCTAGCATGATTTTTAACTCCAACGCAACTTATCCCAATCGTTTTCGCTCAAATGGAGAGATAATCGTTTGCTACTCTGTTGGAGAGGATTTAAACATCCAGAATTTTTATGTTATCACTAGCTCTCAGGGTACACCTTTCTCAAGCGCTGTACTTTAGATGAAAGTAAAGAATTCTTCTCTTTCCCAAGAATGACTGTTCTCATCCAAAAGTTGAAATTCCGGTTATGGGACTCATTAAATTTATTCCATCGCTTTAAAGTGCCTCAATCACTTTTGATTTCATCATTTTTCTCAACGTAATAAACATATTATTTGTGTGAATTAATATCGACGTAGTAATTTGAAAGTATGCAGCAAATAAACAATTCCAATCCTTTACCAGTTTTCGACTTGAAACAACAGCTCGACTGTCGATCACAATTTCAGAAATCATCAAAANTTCGACTTGAAACAACAGCTCGACTGTCGATCACACTTTCAGAAATCATCAAGAAAGGACGTGATAAGGCGTTTTGTCATGCACACTGATACACAAAGATATGGCTATCGACGATCATAGTTTACTGCTGAAATTATCATTCTTTCTTTCAGGTGATTTCTTTCGAATGACCCTTACTGTGTTTTAACTTGATTTCAGGTTGCGGGTTCAGCTCAAATTTGAGCTAGGTCGCACGACGCGGGTAATCTTTTAAGAGCAGATGATGTCATGACAAAAGTGCTTTAATTCTTCAACGGATTGTAGAGGAACCTATGATCTTAATATCATAGCTCTATGCTAACATATTTTGTTAAGTCTGAATTGGTATGAACGTCGCTTTAGACATGAGACGTACCTAAGAAGCTTCCTTTTCGTTATGCTCGTGTTGCTTTCATTGCACGAAACATAACTGCATCGAAGCTACTTCCGTATAAAATGTGTACTGCCAAGTCGAAAGTATATTTTTGCTCTCTTCAGTTCCATTGTAAACTTAAGGCGATGATTTTTATTTGGACCTATAATATTTTTTTTCAATAGCATGCTGCTGATAGCTGCGTTCTTCAGTTTAGCGCAATATTGGCCGATCTAAAAGAACCTCGAAATATTCTCATGCATTGTGGTCGATTGTGGATGTTTATAGTCGGAAAAAATAATGATTGCTTGCCGGAGCTCCTGCAGCCGACTATCGCAGTCGTTGGATCCAGCTAAAGCTACTCTTGAAGCTTCCAGCCGCGCGCCAATTTTAAATTTGTTTGTCGAGAAAATTCAGTTGAATATCAAAATCCTTTTGAATTTTTGCATTCATTCAGCAACTAAAAGTTTCCCATAGTTACTTTTCCCTGCGGATCTCATAAGAAGCACATTATTTTTGCATTTAATTTTTCTCTAGCTTCTCAGAATGTTTTCTTGGACGCCAACTGCAACTAAAATGATTGCAATTCTTGCAAGGACTGTGCCAAAACGTCGTACTTTGCCCAAAATTGATGTAATGTTCTTAGCAAAAGTATTGCCTCAACACGAATTCCATCCGTGGTTAAGAAGTCGTTACTTCGATTAGATTTTTTATAACATATTTGTCGCTTTAGGCGAAAGTCTTTAAATTGCCTCATTTAACGATTCCCCTCAGAAATTTTCACCTGAAACCTCGAAATCATATGAATATTACCAAAGCCTTTTCCGCGTTTCCTCAAGTTGCAATGGCAGAGATTTCGGCAACGAGCCTTCAGTAATGGATTTCGCCCACATGTGATGCGCGTTTGCATCTCTCGGTGCGAGATTTTGAGTCTCACAGATGATGCTGTGAATGTTATAGAACTCCAACTTCAGGGTGCCATATCCACTGGTTTAAAGAAGTGTTAATTCTTAGCACACCGCCATTTGCTAATATATCACTCTAATTTTCGATTGGGGGGAGAGAATGAGGTGGAGAGGAAATAGAGAGGAGGAGAAGGAAGTGAAAGGCGAAGAAGGGGAGTTTGACACCATTTATGATAACATTTTTTGATAATTTTCGTTAATATTTCGTCGAGAAGTTTGCGTATTTCAGAAATTGCAAATTCCGCATTTCGTTGCTGAATAATTTATTTGCAAAGAATAAATGCATTCTGCAATGGATCATCAAGTGATCACCATAAAACCTTTGCCGATAGAGAGTGAATGAGAAAAATGTTGCAATCTTTCTCGGATCTATTCACCTTATCCATGCATCATTGCAAACTCCATTACAGAAGACTTCTAAACGGTCATCATATCAAGCATGAAATTCCTTTGTTTCGCTAGTGAGCCTCTCGCCGATTTCGCATATCATTAACAGGACACCGAATGGAGCTGAAATAGAAAACTTGCTCCGATAATGCTTCGTTATGTACCAAATCATTTTCGCCCATTTCGTGGTTAAATAGCTGATGTGATGCACAGCAAGAAATCCTTAGCGGTTGTGCGAAAAGCTCTTGCTCCAAACCGCACTGTTCGAAAAAATTGCGGCGGTGTGGTGACAAATAATAATGTGATACAATTAGATGAGGTAATATCTTTAGTTGAAGATAACTTAAAGCCCTTAATATAAAGCAAGAAGCTGCCTTGAGACCCTTGTAGATCTTGTAGTAACACTGAAAACCATCAATTCCTTAATCGACTTCAAGTCCCAAAATTTCTTTAATGAAATGATGTTAAGAAGAGGGACTTAATGTGAAAAGATACATAGTTATAGCGATCATTCAGCTAATTATCAGTGGATGACCGCATTATCCGCATTACTGACCTAGAGAAACCACTATCGACTTTTTGAGTCATCTCATTTAAAATTGCGATTGTATTTCCTCGAACAAATTTCGACTGAATTAAACTTTTTCGCATGAACAAACAATAGCGTTCTATTCTAGAAGGTAATTGATAGTTGTTTTGTGTGCTCAATCACTTCGTTATTGCTGACTTGTTTTGTCAAATATTTTCAGCTCATTAACTTCCTGTTTTTGCTGCATTCAACTTCAAGTTTAGAGGTGACTTATCGATCATTTTTTTCGTATTTGTTATAAGACGATGTCGATATCGCTACATCAAGTATGTATTTTGCAGTATATTGCGAAGTGTCTGAAATAAATTTATCTGCGAAATTTCTCAGCCATATGCGCCAAATTATGGTATCTGCCTCTTAATTCGTCTATAGCTTTAGAAAATGCTTGTTTTCAATTGGATGTCTATAAAATTGTCTCTGTGATGGATAAGTGTCATTTATAGAAATATGAAATTCTCTCGGACCACTTATAGAGAGTGGAAAGTGTGCTCAGAGCATCAGATAAATTTCGAAAAAATATGTATTTTGATAAATTTGCAAAACTCAGCAATTGAAGATGCAACATTTGAAGCAAATTTTGCATTTTCGCAGTTAAAACTTTGCAATAATTGTGATGCTTTGCCGTGGATGGCCGCGTATCATTGCTGCTCTAACCTATTTCGGTTGAAGGGAAATTTGTGGCGCAGCTTTTACGGAGGGCGGTGGGAGCTTACCACGGGTAGTTTCATCTATTCACCTTTTGCAATGTTACCCATTCGTCGGGCAAATATTCCCTATTGCTTTGCGTCAAATAATAAGGCGCATTTTCGACGGGTTTGATATACCGACTAATCCGATTGAATTTCATTCACGAGGCATGCTATCTATTGCATCAGGCAACCATATTTCAGAAATTCAAATGCCTTATGGAGCAAGATGCTCCTTCCGCTTTTCCTCTTTGGATGAGCTTTCTATGAGTTGAAGCAATATTGAATCATCGAGGGAATCTTACCTTTATTTGAGATATTCGTTCCATAAGAATTGATTCACTACTTTCATTACCTCAATGAAGTTTACCATCATAACCTCAATAAAGCAAATTTGAAAATCGCCATTCAAGAACTCTCCACTTATCCACTGCAAAAAACCATCTCTTCACAACTTACTGAAGAATCCTAACAATTTTGAAATCTTTCGAGCGAGCCAATATCTCAATAATTATTCTTTCTACACGCACACCTAAGTCGAATCCCACTTCCGGCTCGTTGATACTCAAAGAAGTAGGCCTTCAACAACCACTGCTCAGTTTTTGTCTTCTTCACAGAAACGGTAAATACCAGATAGGGGAAATTTCTCAATGAATTTTCTGCGTGGGCTATCAATATTCCTAGTGAGGTTGCAGACTTGATCATCATTTCAGTGGTCATTCAACTCTGAACTGACCACTAGTGAAGTGACCATTTCAGGGCTGACGCATTCAACTATTTTCGATTGCAAAACTCCTTTGTCGGTAATTATTCCTTCTATGATTTGTGATGCAACTCTCCACGCATTTGCAATTACATATTTTGTTCTACTTGTCAGTACTTCCCTATCCATTAAATATTTTCGCAGTAGCTATCTATTGCTTAAATAATTTGACGCATGAAAGAACTTTATGCAATAAGTTTATGAAACTTTCATGGTGAAGAGAGTGATCAAAATGCCGAGGAAAAAGATCGACGCAAGGCAAAGACCAAAAATCAAATCTGCAAAGCGTCATATGATTTCAATTGTGTGACAATCATTACCTAACACTTTGGACTGATTTAAAATGTAGAAAAGTGCAATAATATTCACTGAAAGTCATGGATGATTGATAATCGTTGCAGAGATGTGCAACTCTTCACCGATCAATCCGGTTTCGTAAAAGAATTTTATTATTACCATCACTTTTTTAATTTTGTTTTTTACACTAATAGCGACAATTTCGTTGAGTTTTTTTTTAATGAAAATACCACCATCTATTTATTTTTGCATATTGCTTCTAAGCGATGAGCAAACTGTGTGTTTTGGTAGGATCCTTCGTAGAGATTTCAACGCCATTCAAGGATGTCTCATAAAACATAATTTACACGTCTTTTGTGATGTCGCTCGCTTTAGACTATAGACTTTAGAAGTTGATAATCAGCTTGTCGTTCTTGCTTCAGTAGACGATCCTGCTAGAGTATTTCACATGCTATCATGCGATTGTGACCTAAGGGTCACATTTCATCCGTTGATTAGGTGGATGTGCTCTTGCTCTATGATGAAAGTCCTGGATGGAATTGATTCCTTATCTATTTCCAGTAGTTGATTGAATGACGTATTCAAAATCCTGTATATGATGTTCATGAATTTGAACTATGCGAAATCTGCTTAAAGACTGAATAGTGTTTTCGAGTGGATAGTTCATCATTATGAATTCATTGAATTTCATCATATTATATGCGCCTACTCATAGCAGTTGCGATATTTTTTTCATGAAGTATCTCATCGTTACAAACAGAACATATCTTCATTGAGTCTTATAAAATCAATGTTCATATGTAAAAAAATATTCGCTTAGTGCAGTATTGATTTCGGATGTCAACGTATCGCAACAACTCTCATATTGACCACTTTTTTCTTTTGCATTGCTTTCAATTGATTTGCAAAACTTGCATAACTTGCAAATGCGAAGTATGGAAGTGATGTTAATTGCAATTTTATATCATTGAAACAGAGATGATGAAATTAGCAGCGAATGTCGTTATTTCGCATAGGAATACTTTTAGATTTTATCCTATAATAACAAGTTGAAGTTTTTAAGCATATTTATTAATTGTAAGAAGCTGAAGCTATACGGTGATCGCCTTGAAGGTTTCATCCAGAAGGGAAAACCGTTTTCGCCTCGTTCATTTTATTGGTGATAAGCAGAAAGTAATCGTTTCTTTTATCGCATCAGGGTAAAAGCACCTTGATCAGTGTTGCCTCCAAAAAATAAACACTCAGAAAGGTGTTGGCCAACATACAGTTCCTGGGTTTGAAGCGCTCGTCACTTTGATTCGATGGATCACCAAACGAGTCGGTGCTGACTTTTGGTGTTTCAAGTGCGACGCTGTTGCCTCTTCCCCTCTAGTTTGGCAGAATTTGATTCTCCAGAGCGAGTGGTGCTCGCTGATAACCGAGTTGAATTGTGTTAAGAGATGTAGATTTTCATGACGACGAATATTAGCATTAGTTTTATTAGGTGCTGTGGCACAGATGAGAGCTGAAAATAGCAATACCTTTCTTTGAATTTCCGCTCAAGGTTTTTACTAATTTTTCCTGAAATCTGAAGATTTTCGCCTAATACACCGCATCGATAATCATTTTCGTCAAAGGCTTCCTAGAATAAGAGACTAAAGTTATTTGGACGATAAGTTTCTTCCGGTCTTCGATAAATCCTACTGAGGCACTTCTATGCTCCTTCTCATCGTCTCGCTCTCACCTTCTCACTACCAACGCCACTTTCAGAAAACTGCTAAGTGCCAGCAATGCATATAGCTGAAGGCTAAGCAAATACTTAAGAATATACTTCCATATAAAGAATATTCTCTGAATAAAGTCACAAATTCTTCCTCTGCAAAGATTACCTAATCAAAAATAGGAAATAGATCATACGCACGCAAATATTCGATAGATATGGCTAAAATATCGTGCAAGTTTTTTATTGACTTCCATCAAAATTTGAATTTTTCAAGGAGATTTGCCTTTCTCATCGTTTTTCGCAGAAATTTCCCTCTGCTAATGAATGGATTTCCATTCGAAGAGAGAAAGTCGAACAGAAGCAAACAAAATTTGCCTCCATAAAGCACTAATATGATTCAATTAAATCAATGTTCGGCCAAGAATACTAATAAATAAACCATCACTGATGCATTCATTCAAGAGTATTGTTAGCTCCATTCGAAAGTTTTGAATATATTTCATCGAATTGCTATATTTTTCATTGAAAATTGATTGAATGGCGAGCCACAAAACGAATTGCTTCACATATCGAGAAACAAGCAATCGCAGTTGAAAAAGCTTTTCATTAAACGTTGCTGAAAACAGAGAAGAAGCATGAAAAATGAGGTCAAGCTAAAAGGTCTGCGATAAAGCGCTGTCGACAAATAGCAGCTTTCGATTTTAAAAAAAAAGAAGCTAACAACTTTGTCAGCTATAGTTTTTCTAAGCAATCGAAGCAACGAAGCATCGAAAAGCTCTGTGAAATTGTTTTCTTCTTTTAACAGTCGTTAACTGATCAAAGCATCCATTTGTGAGATTGTTGCTGCTTATAAAAATGAAACGTCAAATTGCACGCAAACATTAATAGAGACCGTAGCGATGAGCATACCGATAGCACCTACCTCCATCAATCGTAACAATCACTCTACTTGCATTTGTCGTTCCACAAATGGCACGTGTCTCTTGTATTAGGTGAAATGATTTGTGCACAGTGCTTTTGCACTGTGGGACTTTACTAAGCGTTGCTTCTTTGCTGCGACAACTTCATGCTAACTGCGGTTCCAGCTCATGCTACCTCAACTTGATGCTAACTCCAGTTTCAGCTCGTGCTACCCCAACTTCTAGCTCATACTATATCAAGTAATTGTAACAATATGGTAGTGCTTGGAACTATTTTTTTACGTGCTTACTTGTTGCATAAAATATTATTGCTTAGAAACAACTCAAAAAAAAGTGTTGCAAAAAGAGAAGTGTTTTATTGGTTTATGCTAGTTGACATAAATGAAACAGGAAAGTGTTATCCCATGTAATTGATTAGCTACTGGTAGCTAACGTCCCCCTCCGCACAAGTGAGCGGAATACAAAAGCGCATGCAACATCTTTTGCACCCGTCTCAGTGCAAAATGAAAAAAGTCGACGGTTTGCAATGAGCGTCTTCACTTTCATGTTAGGTAGGAGTGGCGATGGATGGTGGAGGAGTCGAGAAGAGGTGAAGGAGAGACGGTGGAGGAGTACATAGACATCCTCTGCTGTGATGCTTCCTTATTACACGTGCACAACATTGATTGCTCTTAATATGCCTCTACAGTTGTTCATATAACGATGCCAATTTATGACATAATTAAGGATAAACACATTCATCAAAACAATACTGAATTGCTTCCTCGTCTCTTTTTTTCAAGCAAGTAGATGATTTGTGGAATATGACTGCTAAAATTTATAACGATATGGGAGGCTTATAGTGTCGCCATTCATTGTATTCTAAAATATTGCAGCTTAATTATGCTCATTTCGATTGTGATCATTGCATCAAACCATTTTTGATGATCGTTTTAGTCATTAGATCAATTACATTTAGCATTACATTTGAGTTTCATAGACAAATTCAAATTCAAGTTCTTTCAATCCAAGTCCAATTCAATTTCAAGTCCATCAAGTTCTTTGCTTGATTCTTCAGAAGAAAAAACAATGTGAGGAGATTTTGAGGCATTCGTGCAACCTCAATATGCATATTCAATATTAGTACTTGATATCCTATTCAATGGGAGCTTGTAATAGACGCACTCCAAAAATTAAAATTCGTTGTTAGTTTTATCTCTGGCTCCTCACAAAACATTTTTTTCGGGAGGGGCTGGGGGAAGAAGGAGATTGGGTGGGAGGAAGGCATAAGATGAGAGAATATATTTGCGCTTCGAGATGCCAATTCGTCACATAATCTTACCTTTTGATGGCGAAGAACTCAACGGAATTCAAAGCTTGATGTCCTAATTGGGTAAACATGCCGCCTACATCAGTTCGGGACTGCTATATTAAAGATTGCTTCTTGGTAATTGATCGGCAAAAAAAGAACATGCATATTGCAGTGTGTGAATGATGCGCATCAATTTTGCATTACACTCCATTTCACCTTTGAATTTTGCAATGCAATGCGGATTGATGGTATCGCCCTTCCTACCCCCTCCCCTCCTCCCCTCCCCCCTCCTCGTCACATCGAAAGTCAGCTAAAAATTCGCCTACGATTAGAGTCGATCGATTCTTCATTCTTGACTATCAGTAAGAAGACAAACCCAATGCGCTGCAGTTCATCGCTTTCATGCTGGTGTTCCTTTTTCTTTGACGAGTGGAGAAGGTGGGGAGCAGAGCTAGATCTTCTGAAATTTAAGTGCCTGCCTCGAACGATCATACGAAAGCTGCAAATCACTAAAGGCTGTGTTTTCTTACTTACGATTTTCTTCATTTTCGCAAGAAAGTCTTGCCTAGGGGTGCTTTTCATCACTCAGCTGCTATTCCAGAAGCTAATATGCCACTTAAACTAGCTTCGACCAGTTGAATGCGTTTTGAATACGTAAACGAATGACTTTTGTATGCAAATATCCAACAGCATTACCCAATATCAACGACAATCCGTTTATAATGTTTGATGACTTGATGTGACGCGAATTATTGTAACTCCGATTGAAGATCCGAATAGTAGTGAGACATTATCGACTAACGATCAACATTGTTATTGGAACTTGAATTGCTTGCGTACACCTCAGAAATTTCCGTGTGGCCGTTTTCTATTTCAAATATTTTCCAGTATTAAGAATGTAGGATAACGCAAATGAACTGAAGCTCAGAAATCTGGCCGAAAACAGGTCGGAAATAAACGAATCGGAAATAAAAAGTCGAATCGGATTGAACCGATTCGGACAAAAATCGGAGATGAGTTGCAGCTTGGAAATTGATCGCAATGAGATGGGGAAATTAAATTAGTAGTACGAGAGGAAGAAAGCATGATTCCTGAAAATATCTGAGGTAGCAAAGCATTTTTCATCGGCGTTTTTTTGCGAATTTCCAGTTAAAGTTCTTCACTTGTGGTTCCGCATAGCTTTTCATTATCACATAAACACTCGCAGCCTTACTTGCTCTCAAATAGGCAACTTATATGACTATATCTTTCTCGTACAATCTGAATGAAAAACGAAGATCGTCATTTGTTTCTCGGTGGACTTACTTCAGTTTAAGTAGCTAAACGGCCAATTCGTGAACTCGAAACCTATGACTCTCATTCCAACAAATTTCGCTTCATTCATTCCATTTATTCATTACCTATACTAAAAAGATTGTGCAAGCGAAATAAATTTTAGACTTTGAATAGGGAAATAGGTACGTGCTATATGGTCGAAATCCTCGAGAAATTTATCCATCGAAATTTTCTCGTGAAAATTCTTAAACATCATTCTCGATCGTCCTGAACGAACTTTAGAATTTACTCATCCACAAATAATGATATACTCAAAAAAGTTTTGTGGCCGCTGACTTTTGCTAGAAGAGCGCTTATAAGAAATAGCCGCATAGTAAGACCAATGGTGCTTTATTGCCGATGAATAAAAGTGCTCTCAAATCACCTCAGAACAAAAACCTTTGGGTCCCTTACGGCACAAAATATCCGGTTGTATACTTTTCAAAGCGTTCTACGACGATATTTTAAAGGAGGTGATCCTAGTTATAACACAGCACATAAAGTGTCTTCTTTCAGGGAAGCTCCAAACCTGCCCAAAATGTCTCATGCTTAGTTTGTGTCTATATGTGGCGTAATTATTTTCTATATGCTAAATTTTTGCCGTCCTTCACTCTTTGCACATTTTGTATATCCTAGATTTTTTGTATTTGTGGTATTTTTGTATATTTGGATATATTCTGATGTGTTTGGGTATAAGCGATTATGTGTACCTTTGGGGTACTCTATAAGCTGTTATTTTATTTTAATTAAATATTGTGCGCTTTAGCGTTATCTCGATTGTGAAGTTGCCCAATCATATTGTGCTTGAAAATTAAATATATTGCTGTATAAATAGGCGGAAATGACCATTCAAACCCCCGAGATTTCTGGAAAAAAGGGCGGAAATGACCGTTCGGGTTTTTTGGCACCGTCAATGAAACTCCGAAGCAATCAATTTCCTGAAATTTATGCTCAACGCTGCATAACAGCACGTGACAGATTTCGTAGTTCATCAAATAATAGATCAAACGACGAACAATGATAATAAAGATAACCTGTTCATTCATATATTAAAGTGCAATAGACAATACTCGGCGATCAAAACGTGTAGAACCTTTTATCTGATGTGATTATCATCAGATCAATGATTACCACAGCAATGCTCCAACATTTTTTTTTTGCATATTTGCTGATATTGCTGAAATTTTGTAGTCTGCAATCTCCATAGTTCAATGGTATGTGATGTGTGTGCAATAGATCAAAGTACTGCAATAATCAAATTGCTCTACTCATGTTGAGCATATTCTCTGTAGCCGATCTATACCTAAGTTTTTCCTCTAGTTTTAGAAGCTTTTACTAGTGGATTGATGCTTATTTCATTTTTCATTGTTTTCGCTAATTTTTGTTTCTTATTTTGCATTGTTTCTAAAGTAAAATATATCGTTAGTAAAAATTTTATCGATCGGACTTATAACTTCGGTGGAACGTCGCAAGTGTTATAAATTTTCTCTCTTTTGTTAGTGAGTGAATTGCCTGAGGCATTTAGCTCAATCATCTGCATAGTTGCTAACCCACAAGCTTAATTACTTAACCTTCCCGGTTTAAATGAGAAAATATTTTTAATGTATAGATGGTAGCTTCATTGATCAATCAATTTCACAATTCGCATTCATTGATTCATTCACACAATTGTTTTGATCTCCGTTTCTATTCATTCACGCTATTATATTTAATATGGAACCGTTTTCAATTTTAGGAATAGTAGATCATTGCTCAAAGGAAGGTAACAACATGAGCTCAACAGAAACGCCAGCGACTTCTATAACAGAAATCAACATTAATGGTAATTTAGCAAAGATTTTTTCGTTTTTCCATCTTGGTATATCTGGCCGGATGTTAAATCTTATATATATATATATATATATATATATATATATATATATAGATTATTTATTTATTTATTTGATCCTTTATAACCATTACTATTATTATTATTATTATTATTATTATTATTATTATTATTATTATTATTATTATTATTATTATTATTATTATTATTGTATCATCTTTCATTGTTATCTACCGTTTGCCACATCGAGATTACCATAGCATCCACTGATGAAAGCTCCCATTTTCTAAGAGTTCTATGTGCTCTTATTGTGTTCCTAATGTTTCGAGATATTGGACAAGGTAGGTGTTACTGACTCTTCTACCGCATAATTGACCATGCTTAGCCGGGTGTTTTAAAAATGGATGAATTCTTAATGGATTTTCCTTGACCATATGATTCAAAGCAAGTTCCGCGTTCATAAATGATGTAATCTGATATTACAAACCCTCATTTATTCGTTCCTTAATATTCTTTCACTCGTTTCTTAATATTCCTTTATCCGATCTACTTGAAAACAATTGGAAAGTTTCATATTCCATTCAACTCTTCGGTAACTGGATATATGTCTTAATTTTGACATAGACTGCAAAAATCGATGTTTTCAGAGCAGAATAGTGCTAATTTTTGCTTCACTTAACTGATTATATCGGCATTATCTCAAAGGAGTGAACACAGAAGACCATTCCACTGATCTTGTTTTCTATTTTACAGGTGTAACCGAAGAACAAAATATCCCCATGAAGAGAATCAACACAACGCTCGTGGTGACATCCCATGGACGAAAAGAGACGGATGAAAGGTATCTTATTTATTTCTTCATTAAGCTACCATCGAATCCATCATTTTGTGCAATGAATATGAATACAAGTGAATTCAGACAGACGCTGACGATCGAGTAAGAAATAGTGGAATGCCGGAAATTAGGCAATGCACTGAGACAAAAAGTGCCCCCATTCAGGTGCGTTCTGTGTTGATAAGGTTGTCCATGATGTCTGTAATAGAATAACTAGGCCAAAACGGCGTTCGAAAATAAAAGAGTGTTAGGTTAGTCGCCTTTCTCTACTCCTATTCCCCCGTAGTGTCCTTGAAGTCGGCGAATCTTCATTGCCTTCTTCAGATAGCGGAGTTTCGATTTTTTCACTCCTCCTCCTTTTAGCTATTCCTTTTCCAGAGGTAGAACTCTCTAGAAAGCTTATCACGCAGCTCAGGCTTTTAACACTGGGCAGGAAGACTTGAAAAATGCCTGAAACGTCTGTCATACTGTTGTGTGTCGAAACATTGTGTCGAAGCACACAATTACACTTTTAGTTGTTCGATTTCGATTGCAGACTTGAAAAGCCATCGTCGTATTGTTGTTTCATTGGAAGTTGTTCACCACACAATGTGAGCAAATGATATGATGGATAGAGTGAAAGACATTTTTCGTAAACATTTTCGACGAAACAAGTAAAGCACTTCCTAAATAATCATCGCAATTACAAAAACAAACACATAAAATTCAAATATACCCTGAAGGCAACAATTTCTATTTGCCATAAAACGTTATTTTGATTAACTAGAACGACGTTGTTAACTATCGGAACGAGATCAATCAGTTCGATAATTTTTCTCCCACTTTCCTGTCGGCGAATTCTATTGTCGTTTCTTTTTTACAGTTTATAAACGAACCCCCTCCCCTCCCCCTTCAACGGAACATTGCCTCTGTATGTTGTGGTTGTGCATTATTACCTTTCTTAAAGCACCAATACTATTAGAATGCTAATGTGATGCTGAAATGTTGCGCTGATTGCAATCCGATTTGCTCTGCAAATGAATGGAATGATTGATTGCAGGCGACCACTAACAGTTTGCTTTTCAATAAAAAAAATTCGCATCGTTTTGATTGCGTAGTTGAATGGTTTATTTAGGTGATCGTTGAACCCATCACTTATAGCTTCATCGCAAAGACTCCCATTTTTTGCTCACCTTCTAATTGCTTGAAAATGAAATACTTAATATTAGCTTCACGCCATTTACACTAGAGAGGCGATTATTAACGGTTTGGCAATGTCAGCTTTATATGAATTCAAATTCCTGGAAAAAAT
>JAARMF010000537.1:0-20572 GCA_022844705.1 Toxascaris leonina | reverse complement strand
GGCTGGATTCGATTTGAGGATGGTTCCATCCTTCATGAAATAAGTGTGGCGCTTGTGGCACTAACAAACCCAATTCAAGGAATCGTTGGCATATCGGGATTCGCATTCTCATCTTCTGCTCACTTTCACTCGCCGTGGAACTGTCACGCCTCGCATACGGAGGGAGGGAATATAAAATGTCACTGAGTGCGGAATTATAGTTTTACAGTTTGGATTATGTGCATGCAATGTTCGATAAAAGATTTTCACTAGCTGCTTATAGTCCAGGAATAACTTTTTAAATTCATCCCCAATGTGAAACGAATACCAGCCAAGGGTATCGGTTATTGCGCATATGGCAACATATAGGTTGAGGCCGAAATATACCTTGAGGCGCTTTGCAACATTCGAATGAGGAACTCAATAATTGTGTACATATATACCACAAATCATTTTATCACCGTTTTATCAAGAATGTTGAGGAAACTCCATCTCTTTCTTTGTTAGGCCATTGCTTTGCTTCGCTCCCCTCCCCCCCTCTCCCCACCCCTCTCTTCCTCCTTGCTCCTCACCTCCCCTCCAACCACCTTCGCCTCTAGTTACACAATTAAGGCACTGGAAGACCGCATGAGCAAATGAGGAAATTTGGCACTTAAAGGGAGTTTATGATTGATTTACGACTTATAACATTTTCCTCTTCATTATGAGACAGTTCGGATGATATATAAATCGAGTTTCATCGCATATTGCAATTTTTCTTTCACACTTTTTCTTCATTATTTGAAATGCCTTCCTCTCATTTTGCTTTTCGCAACTTTTTTTCAGAGTCGTTGATGAGAGTATCTGAAATATTCACACAATCAATGGTTAATGAATCGTTATCTTATCAATGATGTTTGATCTTATCGCAGTATATCTATTTGATGACACCTTCGTTGTATTACTTTCGAAATGAATGTACAAACGTTTTTCCTTAATTGCGTGTGATGACTTCTCACTAAATGCCGATAAGACATTTGCTATTTGGTTTTTTCTATTCTGGGAGGGAGGTGGGGGACGAGGGAGAGAGAGGAAGGATGATGATAAGGGAGGCGGGGNGGAGGGAGGTGGGGGACGAGGGAGAGGGAGGAGGATGATGATAAGGGAGGCGGGAGGATGACAATTTAATTGATTTCAAGTAACTCCGATAGAAAAGTATCTAAAATTGTTGGAATTTTTTGTTTTCTTTTTTGAAACGACTATTCACATTCAATGCGTCAGTCATTTTCACAATGTCCTCATTTGACGAGAATTGGAAGAAAAATCTTTTGAATCTTATTCGAGAATTCACTTTATTATACAATTTTGCATATTTATCTACAAAAGCGGATCCTGATGGCAATATGTCTGTGTCCGTAGGTATGTCTGTCTATTCAATGGTTTCAATGCCGTAGAATATTCACAATCCATTCCATACGAAGATCTCTTCTAATACCTTTACCATTGATTCATTAGATGTTGATGCAGTTATAGATATGCAAAGTTGGGTGGAAATTTCACGCATTTCGTACCGTTTGCTTTGTCATTTATTCAGCTGAAATTAGAGCAATAGTGAATCTTGTAGAGGATTAGACGAATTGCCGTTTAATTTCTATTTGAAGACATTCCTTTGTGAGAATGCTCCTTCTCGGCAATTTGTTGAGCTAATTGTTCGATTGAGCGGAATATAAAAAGCGCATATCGCGCCAATTCTTTATTCGTTGCTTTCCATTCGTTTATTATGAGTATGTTTCGCCTAAATCAAGATGAATGATTCCCCAATTGTTGTCAATAAGAATCCATACTCTAGAGAAAATGAGAATATTAATAAGAATGGCTATGACCTTTTTCCGATTCTTTTGCTTGTGCCGTTGTTTTTCTTTCTTCTATTCTTTTGACTCAGCACAGCTCTCTTCCAAAATTGTTTTTTTTTTTCATAACCAGTGTTATTTTTGTGGGGGAATCCTTCTTTAAAATATAATGGAGTATGACAATAACCACACTATTAGCCCATTAAACCTATATAACGATTTCGATATCCCAAATATGCTAATAATGTGAAAGCTTGAATCATATCGTTCGTTTGAAGCATAATTGTTAGTTAAAGTTACTGATCGGTAGTGCAGTAACCAACCTAAATTCTTTTTCATTTTGAGCGTGAAAACAAACAAATAAATTCGTTCCTATATATCCGATATTTCCACAAGGAATTTAGTTTCCTTAGTGAACCACTTAATACTCTTTATAGCATCAATATTTTAGTATCTCTTTTAACTAGTGAGTTTCAATTTCGACTTGTTTTGTTCAAATTCACTCAGATCATTTCGAATGGAAATAAAAAGAGGAATCTTATGAGAAGAATAGCATATGGAGATATTGTTGAGAGCGGAGTTTGTATGCCAATCTTGTAGAAGCGTGGAATTGATGTTTGCATATCACTTTGTGACCCCTTTTGAGGGGTCACAAAGTGATATGCATGTTTGGATTGATGTTTGCATATCACTTTGTGACCCCTTTTGAGGTACTTTGAAATCTGAAGTGCATAGGTCGATCTTCATGTAGTTCATCTCGACTAAAGTCTCGCTCAACTCTGAAGTAGGAAACACTTACGCAACACTCAAGCATCTCACATCACGCAAATAAAGGCAATCAAGTATGCAATGGATCCTTTTAGAAGCAGTCGTGCAAACTTCATAAGTGTTACCTGTAGCATAAGAGGAAATGATGGATAAATATTGCGTGAAATCGAACTTGGCCGATGATCTCATCAAATCTTTAGCCTATTGGATTGAAGTGCCTTATCTCCGCCTATGAGAAATCGTGCTCAGCGACTAAAGAACGGTTAAATGACTGTGGAATTAGCATGTAAAGTTGCTGGAAAATATAAAACATGTCACTCTCACTGCAAACTATTTGAATTTGTTTGCAAATTACCCGACATATTTGCTTGCTCTTTTTTAATCGCTTATGTAGAAATCAAGAGAAATGATGGCGCCGCGATCATAATTACCGAAACCACTGAACGAAGTACTTCTTGTTTAGTACATTTTTTGTTTAGTACAACGAAGTACATTTTTTCACGTACTAGTCTCTTAATTGCTTTCCGTATGCTTTTCATATGCTTTAATTCAGCGCTGTTTGGTTGTTATTCAGTGGATGAATTTTCTTTCAAACAGCAGATATAGCACAAACCTATGCTTAATCGTTGAGCTATAACTGTGCAAAAACAAGATCCGCCTAGCTAACAGGTTCTGTGACATCCTCTGACTTTAACCGCTTAGCATCGTGCATAATTTTTATGGTGGAATTATATAACAAAACAATGAGAGCACATTGTTCTTTGATATGTTCATCGATTAGAAAACAATAATTGTAAGTTATTTTTATTCATCGAGGAATTCATTTATTAAAGAAATCATCGCTATTTTTAGTGATGATTTTATTTTGCTATTTTCGTTTCTCTTTCCAAATTCACATAAGCAATAATGATGTTGATTGCAATTTTGCATTGAAACTTTTATCGTTTTTTTAATTTTATTTGGATGAAAGGTGGTAATATATTCGAAAAGAATTTCAACTCGAAATAAATATCGCAAATAAATATTCTTTTATTTGGAAAGGAATTTTGAGAGAAAACTATCGAAGTGCAAAAGGGAATTTCTGTGAACATATTTGTGGTGTCAGCGTATATTATTAAGTAACGAGTCCGCTAATCCGACGGATTATGTACTTACTGCCTATTAAATTCATGGCAAAAAGTGGAAAAATCGAAATCTGTTGCACTGACCTGGGGGGACATTTGATAGAAAGAAATAACAGGGCAGCAAGGAATAGTATCGATAGAAGGTGTTTTTAGGTGGTGAAATTGAGGCTTTTTTTAGGTTTTCTGCTAAAGTTTTAGTCCTCTTTCAAAGAAAATTTCCAGTGTTTTTGTTGGGTTTTTTATTGTATCAATGCACGACGCTTACGGAAAGCCCTCAAATTCGGACATAAATCTCTGCAACTCGCTTTGAGAAAACCTAATCAAGGTTGGTGCTACAACATATAGATATGGCGTGAAATTAATGACTTGAAATGAATGATTCGGCACTAGTCACAGCACTTGAAAAAACGTTCTGCTCTTTCTAAGATACACGGGTTAGGCAATCTTGTAATTCAAAGCTTAGCAATTCGACTATTACACGTATGTAGCCCAAAATAGCCTCTGAGAAAAACCGTACACATTTTTTATGCGTTTTTGAAGCAGTCTATTCCAATACGATTAGCAAAGTGCCTCATCACGGGTGAAGTTCTAGTTGAGAGCACTCAAGTTCAAGATATTCATAACAAGTAGAGATTAGGCAAGTAATACTGGAGACCTGGAAGGAATTCGGATTTTTCAGTGGGAACGTGGAGTAGCTTTTCTAGTTATGCGAGGAATGTCATAGAAAGAGGTGACGAAAAGCAGAATTCGATGTTTCAGTACAAGCCTAAACGAATGAATGTTCATCAAAATACTTGGCAATGCGATAAAAAATTCAACACTGTCATGAGTGAATCAATCGTCTAACGACTTCAGATGATCGCAAATATCGCTGAATGAGGTGAAATAGAGGTGGAAAAAGGAACGATATGGAAATCCGATGCTGAAACTTATGTGTAGAGCTGAATTAAAGTAAATAGCCGGAAAAGTGTTTTGTTTATTGCTTAAAGGAACTAGTATTTTTTTGTTCAGAAAGAGAGAACACAAAAGTATGGAATTTAACAGGTGCTAAAGAAAATGAGCGTAAGTTGAGGCATAAGAGAGAGGACGCGATACGATAGTATGAGTATTTATTTCATCGGATAATTAAATAATTAAATAAACAATAAAACAATTAAATAATACAAAACAAGCACATTTTCCAGCTGATAGATGGTCTTTCTTTGCGGTGAGGTGAGAGAAGGAATATGGGAGAAAAAGAGTGAAGAAATAAGTGATAAAGAAAGACAAACGTAGAAAACAATCATATTACCAACATTTGTGGAATCTGAAACTTACATATTACCTCACGTTTCATTCGCGTATAACGATAACTATTTAGTTCAGCTTCTCCCATCGTGTAGTCAAATCGTTAGGCGATTTCAATTCAAGACTCACGTATTCTTTTACGCCACATTCCCATGCAACAGTCACTAATATGCTAAGCTTTTCCCAACGGACGGCGGAAGCTGACTCTCCTAAATAATCCATGAGCAATTCACGCAAATTTGCAACATGTTCGGGTGTGGAGCATCTATGCAATATTACGTTATGTCAAGTAGCAGAACATCATAAAATGATGCAAAAAGTATTTCTACGCAAACTGGGTGACAATTATTGCTGTAATTGCATCGACGAATCATTATTGACGTAACACTTGCAAGATTGTGGCAAAGAGCAGAAAGAAATCACGGACTATGATTTGCTGGTATTTTGTGCAGTCACCACCCACTTGGGAAATTTCTCACTCACACTCCTTTTTGTCTCCCTGGTTGATCAAGCCCATCCTCTTGAGCCTTTTCATTTTGTGCTCTTACCTGTGCATGCTGAGCAGATGAATTCGACAACGTGAACTGTGAACCATCTGCTCTTAGTTGAGGTTCATAGCGTTAGTTAATGCAGTGAATGCTTTACCTTGGGAGTAATTGAAGTTTGAATTTATTCCGCGCACACAGACATTCCATGGAGCGATATGAGTACTAGATGAGCGACAGGACGACTATGAAGCAATGATGAACAAATCTAAGAGCAGTATATTGGAATAATTCAGCTTTCCAAGTTGATACAAGCCTGTCCATCTAATCACTTTCCAGCATGAATACCACTTTTCGCACCTTATTTCACCATAAATATTCGATCTGAACTTTTCGATGTGTCAAATGGTTATTACGAACCAAACAGAGCTTCTGAAGACGCAGTTTTGTTTCCTTGCTAAGAGCTTACTCAAAGAATTTTATTAGTGGTAAAATATATGAAATAATATCTTCACTTCTGGAAAACGCTCAGCATTTTTTGATCGAATCCCAACGGATATAGAATGCATATAAAGTTTTTGGAGCCTTTAAAAGTTTGCATCATTTCATGCATTACATTTCGCTAACTTCAATGACCATTGAGTGAGAAGTACTAAGTCAACAGACATACACGGACACATCGGACACATCCTCAGGCAAAAATAATCGCAAATAGCCCTTCAGTGGCGCTGTTTTTCAACCGGAAATTCATTTCTTCGATCAATGATTCGAATATGTGCTGAGATGATACTACGAGAAAGTAGCAAAAATAAAACTGCGAATCGATTTGGCTGTTTGGTAATATTTTGGTAATAATTTTTTGGTATCATTGAAAACAAACATAGCAACCACATGATAAACTTGAACACTGTCGCAACATCCCTTTCAATCAAGTTTGCAAACAAAAACGCCTTCAACACTTTCTTAGTTGTTCTATTATTACAAGTGAACAGTGTTGTCGTCTTGGGAACGATCGGAAGTGTTAGAGTGTAACATCTTCCAAATAAACAGGTTTTCAAGGTTTACGTGCAACTATATCAGTCATTTTAGTTGCCTCATTCAATAAGATGCTGTGTTGTTGCTAGTGCTGTCGATCTCATTTAAATCATCTATTCCCTCATTTATANGCTGTCGATCTCATTAAGTCATCTATTCCCTCATTTATAATAATTCAAGAATATTTTCCTTTCTTTTGATCTTCCACGGAACTTTTCCTATAACAGATTTCTATGATTTAGCTATTCATCAGCTTCATCTCTCAATTTTCGCTTCTCCTCCTCTCCATTCCCATGATTTGAATGTCCGAATTCTTTTAGGGTGAAAATTTCAGTGAAAGAAGCTCCTAGCCAAAGGTTTAGAAAAATGCAACTCCTTCCTCCAAGTGATCCGATTATGTCCATTCTTTTAACCCCTATATTTCTGCTAATCAGCTGATATTTGCCCATTTTTCGCTTTTATTATAGGAGGTAATCAGTTGCGTTCATATTTTCAGCAGTATTCTGTTCCACAAATTCATTTCACCCATCGTTTCAATTACATTGCTCGAGAAAGATTTACGCATTGACTTGTTCCATTGCTACGTTAGTATGCTATTAATAGATGTTTATTTTATTTGGTTATTTACTCATTTATTTATTTATTTATTTGCTCATTTCAGATGCCATCAGGCAGAAATATTTCGTTCAATAATAAATAATAGCCTTCGATCTGGGTCTTCGTCATTAATTCCCCGAGAATTGCATTCGCGTATGACTTTAGTTCTCTCGAAATTGCAAAAAATCTCATGTTCATGAGTCTCTTTACTGCCCCTCAAATGATATGAAATGGGATAGGATTAAAGAGGAAGTATATAGGAAAGATGATCCATATCTCTTTGTTAAGCGATGCTTAAATTGATGCAATATCGTATCCTCTATCGCTGTTTTGAATGCATGATCAGTGAGCTCCGACTATGCATTAATGAGCTCCGACTGCTTGAGGAACGCATCACTGAATTATGCGACCCTCACTTTTCGAGGAAATATGTTGACAATGCCTTGAATGTGCGCCACATTTCTGTACGAGGGCTATTGTTGGAGTGAATCGGTGGGAGGTAGCCCTTTGATGATATGCAATCGACAAGTGTGCACCTAGAATATTATTGTTGCGATGGCAATTTATGCATGCGCACATTGCTATAAACCTGCTCGCCGATACGAACGATCTCTCGACCTTGAGCCACCTTTTGCAAATTACCACGACAACACTGCACTAACGAACCTGCAAACAATGTTGCGACACCATTCAAACAACAAATAATCGCATGCTGCGCGAAGTGTAAATACACTAAACCAAATCATACCCCTCGGTCTATTGCTGACAACTATGCCCATAATTGAAGCGCAATTATTCGACGGATCGGCTCAATCAATGAATCTTTGTTTTAATTCTAGGCTTCGATCCATAGAACGATTGAATTTCGAATTTGGGATTTGATCCACTTAGTGTGTAGAAATAAAGCAGAATGTGCTGCATATAGCATTTGTTGACCGTAATCAGGAGTTAAATTCTCCTTTAGAGCTTCGTTGAACTTTCGACGATCATTAATTAGTAGTAATTCAAACTAATAGAAATATTAGTGCTCCACACCAGAACGAATGCTAAAAGCGGCATGTCTAGTGCAAGAGGCACTAAAGCCGCTAGGAGAAAAGGAAGGAACTGACGCTTGGCGAGCTATTACTTCAAAGAGGTGTGAGAATTTGAGATATATTAGGTTTAGCCGAGTTCGCCATTAAAATTATTCATAAGAAATTTACTTGCTATAAAGTTTTCAGTTCATGCTGCAATATATTATAACATTTGTGCTTTTCATTTTTCGAACACCGCAANTTCGACTGAAGAATCTTCGAATATTGTCAATAAACAATAAAGTATCCAAAGTATAGTGTTTATATCTCAGAATAACCGACCGCTGTCATAAATTAGCGGAGAAAATTCATCTTTCAAAGAATGTATAGTTTCCTTGCAAAAATTTTAACAATCCATCGATTTGATACCACAGCACATTGTGCAATATAAACCCAAATTTACAAAAAGTCGGATATTTAACTAGCAGAGAAAAAAAATGAACGGTATGAAATGGAATCCATTAGAAGTTATTTTTCATTTGATGTCCTCTGCTACTGACTGAATGAGTGAAATATTGAAGATGAGTGCAGATGTTTCATTGCTATCTGCTTATGAATTATTTTTTCTTTGACCGCTTGCTATCTCTTCAATACTCAAACCTTGATGTGATTGTCCTCCTCGAGGCTTTACATAATTCCCCAACNTGAAGTTTTTTTTTTGACCTCTTGCTATCTCTTTAATGCTCAAACCTTGACGTGATTCTCCTTCTCAAAGCTTTACGTGATTCCCCAAATCCTAATATTTTAACACCTTTTTGTTGTCAGATTTAAATTGTTTAGCAGGCTGTTCTTGCTATCACATAGATATGACTTAGTTATCGACTGTTCAGCATAACATTGAGCATCATATTATCGGTTACTTAAACTTCAAGTTAATTAGTAGGATATGGAATTTACTCAAGTAGGAGAGTGTATATGAGATNNNTATTGTCAATAAACAATAAAGTATCCAAAGTATAATGTTTATATCTCAGAATAACCGACCGCTGTCATAAATTGGCGGAGAAAATTCATCTTTCAAAGAATGTATAGTTTCCTTGCAAAAATTTCAACAATCCACTGATGATCCATTACAATGAGCAATATAAACCCAAATTTACAAAAAGAAGTCGAACATTTAACTAGTAGAGAAAAAAATGAACGGTATGGAATGGAATCCATTAGAAGTTATTTTTCATTTGATGTCCTCTGCTATTGACTGAATGAGTGAAATATTAAAGTTGAGTGCAGATGTTTCATTGCTATCTGCTTATGAAGTTTTTTTTTTGACCTCTTGCTATCTCTTTAATGCTCAAACCTTGACGTGATTCTCCTTCTCAAAGCTTTACGTGATTCCCCAAATCCTAATATTTTAACACCTTTTTGTTGTCAGATTTAAATTGTTTAGCAGGCTGTTCTTGCTATCACATAGATATGACTTAGTTATCGACTGTTCAGCATAACATTGAGCATCATATTATCGGTTACTTAAACTTCAAGTTAATTAAGAGGATATGGAATTTACTTAAGTAAGAGAGTGTATATGAGAAGCTTAAAGGCAACATAAAGTCTTCTTGCGGTTGTGATTAGAAACGTGTTGAAATGCTTTGTGGATTTTCGAAAATAACATCAAAATTGCAAACTTTTCACTTATTTAGAAAATGCTCTTGTTTTCGCTTTATTATCGCTCATCAGCTTAATTTAAATATTATTTTTGAGTCCCTATCACTAACAATGCAAGCTTTCCATCAACTTCTTTCATATTTCCTTCCCACTCCTTATTGATTTCAACCACTCAGCTAATTCNGGATTTTCGAAAATAACATCAAAATTACAAACTTTTCAGTTATTTAGAAAATGCTTTCGTTTTCGCTTTATTATCGCTTATCAGCTTAATTTAAGTATTATTTTTTGAGTGCCTATAACCAGCAGCGCAAGCTTTTCTTCCACTACTTTCATATTTTCTTCTCATTTCTTATTGATTTCAACCATTCAGCTAATTTTCTTCACACTGTTGGTTTCAGCAATCGGCATATTTGCGTAATCTATTGAACAATATGAAGTGCTGCATTACAAGTGACCTTTGCTGTGTTTATTTATCTCTATGCTATTGAGTGATGTTCCAGCTGCTATCGTTAAAATTCATTCAGCTTGATGAGAGTCCATCAAACATTTTCATATACCAACAAACGTCGATGATTCTCTCGTCTCAAATAGTATAGCCCCGCCTCTTCACCTTCCATTGGTGCTACAACGCCAACGTGCATTCTTTTCGATTTAGGCAGTTGCTCGACTCACGACATCCACATCATCAGAATAGTCTTTGGCTTGCATTTATATTTATTTACTTTCACCTGCGTAAGGTTATGCTAAGAGCCGAGACATGGACGTGTCTACAATCCCTCTCATTTCTTCCGCTGATCCTCCTATTTCTCAGTGAATTTCCTAGATTCTCTCTTCAGAGATGACTTTCACAAATTCGAAACACAGACTTTTTTGTAGTATTTAGTTGATTTGTTTTAGGCACTTATTGCAGCATCTATTCAATTCATAGGCATCTAATTCACCTTCCATTCAAATATGTTCTGTGAAAAATCAAACAACCTTTATTACTGTTTTTAAGAAAAGCCCTGGAATATTTGCCATTTATTGTAAATTGATTATCATTTGTTTTATACACCTGTGCAAAATTGTGTTTACAAAAGCATTCTGATAACAACGTCCCTGTGTGCTTGCGGATTTTATGGATGGTCTCTACTTGTTGACGGTTTCCTCTTATAAAATACAATGGCTGGAATGAACGAGAAGATTTAACTGTTTTGGAGCTTCCGAAAAAATCTGCCTACATTTTGCTAGCGATCATCGTTTACGTGGGTTATTCCACAAACAAAAGAACGAATCTTATGCACAAAAATTTATGAGTGTTGCCAGTTGGATGAGTTAGAATCTGTTAGAGATCATTCACCAACTCATACAAGTCAAAAGTGACTGGACGAGTTAAGATATAACTATATTATCTCAAACATTTGATTGTTTATTGTCAATTAATAGACTTTTTCGATGTGGTAAACGGAAATGCAAGAGTGCATATCGTTACAGCTCCTCTAGTGTGATGTTAGTTTAAGCTTAACTAGCTTTTCAACATCAGCGATGATCGTTCTGCAATCCCGTTTTCACGGCAATATCGTCATTGGTCGTCCTCTTCGTTCGATGACCGTTTTAAATACGCTAGCAAAAGCCAGAAACACATAAAAACGCCTTTTTCTTACATTCGCACCTCATGTACTTCCCTTCCAAATGCTACTATAAGAGATAAGTATTCTGCAAATCTCTGTAAAGAGATAAGTAGATTTCTGTAGTGACCAAATTCCTTAGTAATTCCGTCTGTATAAATGACATCAGTTCTTATCTATTATTTTCTCCTGTCACCAATGCCTGAATTCGTTAAAAATATTCTTCAACGCAGGTGGAATGTGCATTTTGCAAGGTTGAGAGTGTCGAAATAATAATAGGCTTATACTATCGATGTTTTTGCATGAAAAATACATCGAAAGAGAACAAATGCAAGAAAGTTTTTCAATGGAATGCGTCGAATAAAGTCGTATTAAATGACCAAATTTGCAGCTTATATCGAATCATATTATCACTATTGATGCAAAAAATTTCATACATTCCTTTTTTTGTAGCAGTAAAGAAATATGTTCATGCCACACTATTACATCTCATTATTCATTTCACGCTGTTATTTATTTTCGAGGTTTGATCAGTTGGAATCGTGTTTGAATTGATTGCAGTTAGTTCTTCCATATCAATCGATATTCTTCATGTTTCATGAGCATTCCCCTCTATCAAGTATACCATTCGATGGTCGAGGACTAGCGCTCCTCTTTTATGCCTTTATTTTAATAGAATATTTTTACTGAAATAAGCAGCATACNATTTTAATAGAATATTTTTACTGAAATTTGCAGCATAATGTAGATCATATTCATCTTAGCAACTTGAAGCTGGCTAGTACGATGCCATGCGGAATGGTAAAGAGTGAAATATATGGTTCAAAAAAGAAGAACAACACAATCAAGACGTGATAGGATTTGGCGATGGTTGAAGAAAGGGAGTTCAGGGAAGGATTTTTAGCTGTAAATATCTGATCTCATTCAACATCCAGAAAAATCTTCCAAATTCGTTCCGAATGTTGGATGAACAAATTCATTGAAACATTCGAATAACGGCAATTCGCCTTATACGTAGCCATGTATAACACAATCGTTTACGTTCGTTATGTGATCACATTACAAGTAATAGCAAAGTCAGACTATGATTGATATGAATGGTTGGTGTTTATGACATAGGTGTTATGTTTGGTTCATATACAGCCATCTCACCTCCCCCTTCCACGATAGATTGCACGTTTTCTACACCGGGTCTTATGTATAACACACCGTTGCGCCATAAATTTCCATCGTTCCGTCATATACTCTCCATTTTCATACGCTTTTGCAAAAGTGCATTACGGCGACTTTGTGTCCCTGTATACGTGTTACTGCGCATCTGTTCGTTCATTAGTTCCAAATTCAAAACTGCTTGTGCTACGATTATGAAATTTGCAGCATCTAATGTTAAGCGGAGATCATCGTTTTATCTCAAAATTGACTCCGTTCCATCAAATTCGAAAAAAACGTTCAGAGTTTTCAATGTGCTAAAAAATTTCTTCGCATCTGGGATGAGAGATTTAATCAGAATTTAAAGCTCTTATTCGCTTTTTGTTGGCAATTGATGCGACTATCCCATCAATAGAGGTGGGTCTCAACCCTCTCACTAGATTAGCTTCTCTAGTACGCTGCTGCAATTGTTTCTAGTTCTTTTGTCCTATCATTTTCCACTATTATCTTCATGCTATCGCAACATTACCTTTAATAGCTGAATATGGCCTAAATTTGAGCTAATTACTTTTGCATTTCTTCTCACCGCATATTTTCACCATAAATTTTGTCATACGATTCATGTTCTCCAAAAAACATTTGCACTCTTCAAATGGTTCTTAATTAAGTATATAATTATTACTGCACATATGGCTATCAATAGCTTTCTTAATTGCAGTGAATCGGAATGAAATATCTATCCATTCCGCCATAAATAGAGCTGAATGTTACACAAAACAGTGACCTTAAAATTGAGTTCATTAGCTGAGTGGTTAACATGCTGGTTAACAGTGTTTTCTTTCAAATAACCAATAACTTCTCACGTTAATCTATCGCCTGAGAACAAAACTCCGAAATGTTTTGATCAGCCGTGTTCAGTTGTTTCGCAATATTAGCTCTATTACATATACGTTTTGGCATTGATAAACAACTTATGACGATACGGCTTTATCTCGCCTACAACTATGCCTAGCATTATTTTACAACTATAATTTACATCAATTTCAGCGATCCAATCATGGCGTCTGCATTTCATCGCTTCCAATTTACGGTTGTGCTTCTCATCTTTCAAGTAAGTGTCGTTTATCGAAGAAATAATTTTAATCTTAATGAAAATGGCGACGATTTTTAGACGATATCGTAGATGATCAATGCATTCAAATATTTTCTCATTCATAAAAGCTTTGAAGAAATTCTATATATCAAATATGCGAATGATTTCGTTTTATATATCCTCTTTTCGATTGCATTCTCATTTCTTGGAAATTATCTACAAATATTTTTTATTCATTTATTTTCTTTGATTCTATCTGAACAGACAGTTTTCTTCAATCATATCGTTCGGCATAGAAATAGCCAATAGAAATTGACCCAAACTGAGGCCTTTTTTCGTGATAAATATGTTCAGATTGTTGCTGTTTTCTCTGATGCGATATCTTAAAGCATCCAAATAGAGTATCGTAGATAATTATTAGATGTTCAGTGTTGCTTCCAACTGCAAATATTTTGGAGCCAATTGCTTTCTCAAAAAATTGACTATTGAAAATCGCTTTTTGTCTTCAATAGTTCGTGTCTTCAATAGTTCGCATGAATTACAATTTTTAGTCGAAACCTAAACTCGCTTTCTATGGATTAGGCAACACCTTGATAATTAATTATCACACCTTTCCGTGCATCGTAATTTGAAAATTGACCCAACCAAATTACTTTCAACACAAAATTAAGTGCCATTTTGTAGTCATGTTAGCTGTATAATTTTTAAAGAAATATTCGATGTGACTTCTCATAGAGAGCGTTTATTTATTATGCGACGGTCGGTCGGTGATTCCACTCAGAAGCTTTCAATGTGTCCAAAAGAAGCGACCAATTCAAGCATATATTAGCATGATGTAGCTTCGTCATGACATTTCTGGAGTGCCGTAACAATAAAGTTTATGGCGAAGTCATTATTAAGCATAAACAAAAAGAATCACTGAAGGAAGAGTGCTGAAAAAGGCGATAGAATGGCAAGAATTGCCTATATCATTGCCACAAACGTTCTTTCGAAGAAACCAGAAATACACATACAGCGAACAACTTTAACAGTTTCTTACAGTTTTTGGCTTCAATATAATCAATTTAGAAAGAAATAACATGGCGCCTTCCATAAGTTAATAGACAGCAAGGTAAGAGGAATCTGTCGATGAAAAAAATGCTTAAGTTGGTTATTGCATGCATAGCTCTTAATGAGTCGGATCGTGAGTAAGGAACTCATCATACGGTGGCGTTGTGGTTCATATTGTGATCCATGACCAAGCAAGAAAGGAAATGAATGAAAACTGTAGCATATATGTTTATTAATTTCTCATTCCTTTCTACTCATATATCTATCTCTCAGTCTAGTTCTTTCCCACTATTCCTCTCTTTTCGTTCAATTGCAAAGGGTTGAATCCTCCCCTGGGCACAAGTGATTTCCTTTCCAACAAGTTACTTGAAACCTGAGCATTTTTGAAACGATAAACGTTATATTATTTCATTGTGGACCTAGCTAAAGGTGACAGTCACCTTTCAGATAGGTGGTTAAAGAATGCGACGATAGGCACAAAAAGATTCGTTAAAAGCCTCACCTATGAGCGAACTTCAAAGTAAATGCGAATTACTAAGCAACAGTCTCGCATGGCATTGATGATCAAGCGAAGAGCCTAATAGCAAGGAAGGCGACTAGAAGAACATTGGCTTTACTATGAAACTTTCAGATAGTATTCTTCGTTTTATTTGGACTGTTCGGGAAATATACTCCGAGTGCAATGCCTGGAGGACCTGCTAGTACAAACTTTGTGAATTCGAATTATCCAAGTTAGTTCGATTATATTTACATAGGATTCAATTTTTTTTTCTATTTTTTTTCTCCTCCATTTCTCCTCATTCAGGACTCTTCAACTAAGCGTTGGGAGGGGACCTCTGTCTAGCTGTTGTTTTAGATGTCAGCTTAATAAAGTTAGCTCAAAGGTGAGTATAGGCATTTAGACGACATTGGAGAGCCTAGCTGGAGAGTGTCATAAACCTGCGGATATCGACCGTACATATGTGCAAGAAATGTTCATTTAACGCTTTTTCGCTCAATTATAACAGAAACCCTCTATGCATTTTGCCCAGAAAGATCTGAAAACATGAGATGTTTTTGATTGCAGTTCCTTATATAGGGTTAAGCAGAAAACCTTTCAAAAGCATTTTGATAAGATTAACTATTCGTTATTGAAATTTTTGAATAACTTCTATTTTGGAGCTTGCCTGTTGCCTCTCCTTATTTTATTCTTCCTTACCAGTTTCACAATTTTTTCGCTTTTTTTTCAAATTTCTTCTCTGAAAAATCCGCGTTGTTCCTGCGAAATTTCTTTAATGCTACCAACAAATTCACTTATTTTCAATAAAAAAAACTTCTATAATTTGCTAGAAATTCACTCTTTTCAGTGTTCCAAGATGTGCACGTTATGATATTCGTTGGTTTCGGCTTTTTGATGGTCTTTTTACGACGTTATGGATTTTCTGCTATTTCTATCAATATGCTTCTCTCATGTTTTGTCATTCAATGGGGTATGATCGTTCGTGGATTTTGGTCAGAGGAATTCGAAACAACTGGAAAATTCACTCTTTCAATTGTCGAGTAAGTCCAATTGAGGGCATTTATCAGAGAGCTTTTCTCAATCTCTCCGTGGATCACTTCCGATTTCATAATTCTTGATTGAGTCGCTTAAAAATTTGTAAAGCATCTTATTTATTAGCGTTGATAGGCGAGTGATTTCGGTGTCGAGCCTCAAAATAAATTCATCGTAATATTTAATTCATTTTCCCCTCTTATAACGAGTACAATTCATTACCATTTTCACCTTAAATAATAATAAACATTGAACAAATAATTATGCACACAAACCCTTAGATTAGTTCGATGTCGAGATCACATTTTACTGCTTATCAGCTGGCTGTTATCTATATCAGTGATCCATTAAATGAGTCATGAGTTCGCTCGTTTCGATTGGCTCCCACGAGCACCTTATTAGGGCATAATTTTGCTGAAGATATCGCATTTCCTCAACACGTTAATTTTGATAATATTCCAGGTTGACAACTGCTGATTTCGCTGCAGCGGTGGTTTTAATCACAATGGGCGCTTTGCTAGGTAAACTCTCTCCTACACAATATATCATCATGTCCTTTATTGAAATACCAGTTGCTCTCACTATTGAGCATGTCGTCGTTCATTATCTCGAGGTAAGTTGGATGACACTCTTATTCATTAGCTCTCAAAACATATAATTCTTTTCAGTTCAACGCAATTTCAAAGAGCAAGAAAAGATCCTCTACAAAATGTTTCTCCTCCTCAGAATTTTAGTTTAAATAAAATTTATTACGTGTAGAAGCATCGTAAGAAAATGTAGGAAATATCAATAATAAACGTATTAACGGAAATAAATGATTTAAAAAAATTCGAACATTTCGTAGTTCATAAATTATTTGTGTTATTTATGGGAGAGAGACCTTAGAAATTCGTGACGCGAAATAATAAAGATTTTCTAGTTTGAAAACTTGGTGTGTTATTGCGATGCTATTATTAGCTAGTGACAGTATGTGAAAAAAGCATTCGCCTAATGAGTGGAATTGAAGAGTGCATAGCAGACTAACTTTTGCACACTTTCACACTTCCCCATTTTTATGAATGCATCAGGTATTTCTATAGACGGTTATGGAATTGTTCCAACGAGGAGCACATATAATTTGCATTGTAAAAAGGCTACGGCTAAAAAATACGGCCATTTTTGCTTACATCTACTTAGCTGGTTAGAACTCAGCAGATTTTTGATCAGAAGTGATCAATTCTTACCACCCCCCCCCCCCCCCCCTTGCGTCAATAAAATCATTCGGTACTACTGAACTCTTGTCCATCGGCCAAGCGCAGTGTTGGTCAAGCGTTGATCGGAATTACCATTTTTATTGTCACTATAGTGATGCATAGTAGCAAGACAAACAAGAAGCGAGCAGAATGCAAATTCATCCAAATTATTAATTTGCAACAGCGAAATGCAATTAATTGCAAAAAAAATTATTACCATTTAGTGATGAAATATTATCACCAATCAAGATTACAACAAAAAAAAGGACTGAGCAATACCCTCATAGTTTTAATGATTGTTGCAATTTTTGTTGCGAAATTGTAGAATTCGACTCTGCTTTTAGGAATTTTCATGCTGAGTTACGCTATATTACTCAAAAGTGCAAATTTCGCTTCAAATCTTGCGAAACGTTTTGCTCGAATCATTGCAATGTGAACTTTGCACTCAAAGAAAAAGACAATGCACGAGCTAAACACATATTTGCTGGAGTTCCAGAATATCCGGATGCATTTAGCTGCAAGGGTTGTGGTTTTCGAGCGTTATCGAGTTCCCATCTTCTGGGTCGCCAGTTGGTAGTTGACTTATTCAACTTACTCAACAAAACAATGCAGTTATATTATGACGAAGAACTAACTGGCTATGACCAATAGGTTAGCAGTGGGTGGCCACTGGTCACAGGATAGACAAAAATCATGTCAGCACGGCATGCATTAAGTTGAAACTTATATTCAGGTAAACGATATAGGTGGTTCGATGGTGGTGCACGCATTTGGTGCATACTTTGGTCTTGCGTTATCGTTTGTGATGAACAAAAAGAAAATGCTCGGTCATGAACATGAAGGCAGCAATTACAACTCGGATATTTTCGCGATGATCGGTGCGTTAGTTATTCTCTGAGTGTGCCTTCATTCGTTTTATGCCTTGGGGGAATTTAGTCTTTGGGCATTCGTTGATCCAGGCCTGAAATTTCTAATTTCCCTATCAATTTAGATAAAAATGTCTAGTGGAGGTCGTTGGTAGTCTGTTGTCACAATAATAACTCCAATGGTCCTTATCACAAACATTCGGTGATCAATTTGTTATCTATGGTATTGGTCATGTGAATCAAATACGGCTCTTTCATTTTCGTCTCCACTTTGACCTTTGACTCATCGACAAATATGGGCTCCATTCGCCATTCATATTTCAGTGTTCGGATGGCCTAAATGAGTTTTTCTCAGAGGACTTTTTTCTTACTATACAATGGTTGTAATTTGCTTATTATTTCAAACCAGCTGAAGCTAGTGAAGAAGATAAGATAATAGTCAGAAGGGATAGACCCAATCTTTTTCCTGCATGAAACAGCATATTCCTTGAGTAAATATCGGACTAGACACGATGTTATTATGGAGAATTGTAACATTGCTCTGTTTGTCTTTATATAACGATTCTTTCCAGGTGCACTTTTCTTGTGGATTTTCTGGCCATCATTTAACGCAGCCGTTGCAACACCAGAAGATGCTCGTCAACGAGCCGTCCTCAATACATACCTGTCGTTATGTGCATGCACCGTTGTTACGTTCTTACTCAGTCAGCTGGTCGATCATGAACACAAGGTGAGTGCTTCCATTCAGATTAGCTGAAAACCCTGCCATTGATCGAAGATGCTACCACATTTCCACTCAAAATGTGGGAGCAGGGGCGGAGGAGCGCGAGGAAATAAAGCAACGGAAAAGCTCAACAATGAGCTTTTCACGAAATACGTCAATGTGTTTCCTTTCATCGTATTAGCCTTTCATTCTTAGGATATGCAAAGAGTGACGTAATATGCAGAGTACTGAAATTATATGTGAGTTGAGTTGACCATTCGGGCATCACTAATAACCTCTACAAAAGATTCAATTTGCTTTTGTTTCACTTAATGATCATCATTTTGAAGGTGATGAATGTTTCAAAACATCATAACTCAAATTTTGAGTAATTGGTGAGGTGGAATTAACGAAAGTACGGGAGCACATATGTTTACACGAATACATTCACTTCGATATCAGGTCGCTATAATGCTTTATGCAAATGTGAATTCGCAAAGACCGATTAAAAAATATACATGTTTATAAATTATATTTTAGCAAAAGGGGGGGGGGGGTATTTTAGGGAGGGAAGCGTATGTTGATGAGGAGAGGGGTGTGGAGTGATCACAAATGAAGAATATTGATAAAGTGATATTGTGGTGCATTTTATTATCTCATCATTTAGCTAAGGACGATTACTGCATTAAAACGAGCAGAGTATAACACCCAATCAATTTAGTTATAATACTTCATTTCCGATCAAAATTGCGCAATATTTGCAATAAAATTAACCGCCTTTATTCGAAATTTCAGCACATCCACCTTTGTGGCGAATGTATAGAAGCACCACTTTTTGAAATCATCGAAAGCGTCGTTGTTGGCTGTAAATGAATGTTGAGATGTCAACAGATGCACAAAATGAGCAATTGAGATGGGCCAATTCTAGATATTTATTTGATAGATGAGTGTCGAGCTATTTTCCAGATTTCATCCTCATCCATATCTCTATAATGATTAGAAAGTAGCATCATTCGAGTGCACTTGCTGCCAGAAACGATTAATTGTGATCTCATTTCTTAACAATTCTGTATCATTAAATGAGGAGAATATCAGTATCCTTTCAATACCTCTATTTACCTTTATTTTCCTTAAAATTCGACATTCCAGAATAATCTTTTTTTTAATATGATATTTTGCAGATGCGATTCTCAATGACACATATAGCAAATTCGACATTAGCTGGTGGAGTGGCAATTGGCACTACAGCGAATGTTGTGCTTGAACCTTTACATGCTCTCCTTGTTGGTAGTGGTGCAGCGGTCATTTCTGTTTTCGGCTACGCTTATTTAACTGTAAGTTCACCGATTTTTGATGGCGCTATTTTCTGAATTACAGTAATTATCTAGTGTTGCAATTGTTGCTGAATATCTACCTGTAATTTAGTGTCGTAAGATTTCTAATTTTATATCCTTACCTTAGCTCAGATACCTTGATAATTTATGATCAGCATGCTGTCCTTGCTCCAATAGACAGCCTCGCGATGACATTCCTCATCATCCGCTGGCTAGGTGGACCAT
>JAARMF010000536.1:61037-76578 GCA_022844705.1 Toxascaris leonina | reverse complement strand
CCCCCCCCCCCCCCCCCCAACTCCTCAGTGAATTTCAGGTGACGCTACGATTTTTGGAAAAGTGTTTTCAAGGCGTTTCGTATTGTTCAATGAGGCATAATTAAAGCGTAAGAAGAGTTGTGGCATAAAATTCCAACGAGAGAAAAATTCCTGCCATATTTCCACATTATAAAACCTGCTTGTCTTGGGCTTTTCAAACGAACTTTACAAAAAATTCACTGTCCATAACGAAGAAAATATATTGAGGGCAAACCTTAAACGAAGATGACTGGACGTTCGTTGTGAATGCATACAATAAGCTGAAAAATTCATGCCATCGGTTTGCATTTACAGCGCGCTGATGGCAAACGCTCTATAGAAAAAAATGGTGAATAAATCCTCCATATTAACGAGTTTTTTCCACGTGGAAAATGATTGTGCTGACAAAAGATCACAAACCGAGGAGATCGATAATGCAGCGGATTGTGCCCTGTACTGATTTCTCTTCCCTAGACAACCCGAACTTGTCAGAACAAGCGATAATACCCAACCTCGCACTTGTCGCTGCAACTTTACATTACTAGCACAGTAATGGGAAGCAAAGGTTGAAGAGCACATTGTTTCACTTGTTGGAAGGCACGGCTATAATCTTCTTAGATACCTTGCGAGTCAATAATCAACGTCCTGTCCTTGCTTTAATGGCCATTCTCCATGACTCTTCATGCGATTGTACTAAGGATGGCACGTCATCCGCTGGCTAGGTGGGCCATGATGTGTACCCTCCGACATCAGCTGGCGCAAGAAATCCAAAGAAAGGCGCTTTGTCAGTCTTAGCCCCAGT
The DNA here is from genome assembly GCA_022844705.1 of Toxascaris leonina. Lineage (NCBI taxonomy): Eukaryota > Metazoa > Nematoda > Chromadorea > Rhabditida > Ascarididae > Toxascaris > Toxascaris leonina. The sequence goes on along the minus strand of JAARMF010000536.1, from coordinate 75,758 downwards.
CTAGCATCTCTGAGGAGAGGCGGGCAACACCGCCCAGTTGGACCGCTCAAGCTCCTGCACCACGACAAGGTTCTCACCTAGCGGGAGACGGTTATAACACCGGACTTTTTACGCTCTCTGCGCGCTATTCTTCTGTGCAGAGGCGGTGAAGCTGTTCTTAACAGTTCAGACTGTTCCCGCGCACAATCACATGGAAGAATTGAACATTTCAATTCGCCACTTGTGGATGGGGCGTCGCAATGTAAGTTTGAAAACGGAACTAACTTCAGTTGTTTTTCACAAGCAATGATGAAAAGCCTGTAGAATATTGTGAGCGGAACTACTTACTGAGCTTGAAGACAGTCACAAAGCTTTAGGAGTTCTACTTCAGTGGGAATGAAGGATTGCATTAACATATCGTCTACATAATTTCACAGTCCATTGACAACCACGAGAATGAGTTTGAAGGAAATCACTGCTGATCGATGCATCATACTCACAGCATTTAATCATGGTTGCAACGACTAAATTCGTAGGGGCCGCTACTCATTCTTCAAGTTGTTAAGCGAATTGAGGGTTGGACTATTTTTGCTGCAATTCACAACGGGTTGGACACGTTGAATATGTTGAACAGTTGTGGTTTTCATCGATTTCATCGCTCTTCTATCGATGAACCGGCAAGTTTTTCGTCTTTCGCCATCCCGAACTCGCCGCATCCAAGCAACGTCATGTAGACATCAAAATGGATCTTCCCGCGGTCTGCCGCGCTCTTGCTTTCCATATTGCTGTGACCAGTAGTACATCGCTTGGTGGGTAGTAGTACAACGGGTTGGATATATGAGCGAAAATAGTTTGCACAAATTAAAATGTGTTTACATTAGCAAGCACATGATTTGATTCAAATAAACGAGTCATTGCTAATCAGCAGTGATCATGCACCTTCAAATCATCGAGTTTGGCTTATTTCTCGATAGCACTAAGGAGCAATTGGATATATTTACGAGTGAAGTGAAAGTTGCGAAAGGACGTTTCATTCGGGGAGAAGGAAGATGAAAAAAGAAGGAGAAAACGCTTTAATTGGGTGAAGCTTTGTAACAGCTGTGAGTGAGAAATGCACGAGTTTTTGCGGTGAAAGGCGAGGAGGGGATGGTGAAGTAATCGTTTTACGATATACATAGGAATATATATGGCGATTTTGAATTATAAATAAGAATAAAATTGATGAGATTGAATCAGCACTTATTGATCACCCCAGTATATTTTTCTTCTCGCGTTTGATGTCCTTTAGGGGTTCGATAGAAGGCGTTCGTTTCTGCAAATGGAGCAATCCTAATTCATAATAAAGCTCGTTTGTTCGGTATTAAATTAACCATGTTTCCCTCCAGAAGTCCTATTCTGCAATCTCTTCGCAAAGCGACAAGTGGGAATGTAAAGCTCTATCGTGATTCGTTCTCTGCGTCCTCTGTGGTCCTTTTTCAAGCTCTTTGCGCACCATTCTTTTTTTGGGGGGGAAGGGGGAGGGGGGAGGGAGAGGGGAGGGGGGGAGGGAGAGGGGGTGAATGATGTTTTTAAGCGCTCAGACTGTCTTCATCCGTTGTTCCTCCACGCACAGGCACATCAAAGGTTCCAGTATTTAAATTCACCACCTCCGGATAGGACGTCGCGATGCAAATTTGAAAACGGAATTAACTTTCAAATTAGTTGAAATGAAACCTTCCCACCCCTCATGACATGATAATCCGAAAAGGCAGCTGTTCTTGCAGCATATACTTTTAAGGGTTCCTTTCGGGTTGCAAATGCGAAGGAGAACGCCATGAAATCAATCTCGTCAACTCTCCGACTACCCCTTTACAGACACAAGTAATTCATTTTTCGGAATCTTTTCTTCCGTTCATCAACGAAATAAAGAAATGTTTCTTCTTGCCTCTCGCATAACCATCTAAAGTCACAATTGTCAGACATCGTAATTAATCTGTCTCCCACCTGTCATTTAAAGGCAATAGTTTCACTGCCCAATGCAAATTTCATCCGAATGTTTACAAAAAACAGTGGAACTAAAATTTGTTAGAAGATATTGCTAGAAACGTTCTTCATAGCAGCTCGCACAGGATGTATTCGACAGCCTATGATTATCATTCCCCCTAAAAGACATAACATCTTCCAATGAGTGACCTTTGCATGGAGAATGCGGATACAATAGGTTTCTGTAAAATAAACTTAATTAGATATATGATCGATGAGCATGGACCCGTCAAAGATTTAGAGACTTAGAGGATTTGAGGATTTAAAGAGGATTTAAAGAGCAGTGCAAGCAGATCTTAAACTGCAAGCCTCCTTGAGCGCTCAGACTTTATGCATCGAATGTCCTAGCAATTCGCCAAGGAAATTTTGAGCTTATGCGAAGGTTAGCCTGCAAACTTTATTTTTCTCTTCATCGCAGCGTTCTATCTCCAAATACAAATTATGTTGACTCGAAGGAAATTGATGATAAGTTTCATAGCCAAGAATTGCTTGCAGAGGAAAGGCGAACATTAGGGAAAGAAGCGGAAACGACAGAATTAGAAAGCTCACAATCTTCCTTAATGAACGTGTTCATCAAAGCAACCATATATCGAGGCTAACAACTTCATGGTTCGGTAATAGTAAAACAAATTATGTGTGAACCTCGCCGAACGAATCTATCTACGAACGAACCTTTCGCACCACGCGCATTGTCCGGACGCTCCAATTAAAAGGTTGGAGCGTTCGAGATGGGTGTGCAAATGCTAAAGCGACGTCCTGGCTTCATGAAAAAAGCGCATCTTAAATGTGCGAATTCGTTTGGATACAGCTGAACGTTAGCAGGTGAGCGAATTGATGGTCGCACGAACATAAGTGCAGTTATATATAGAATGGTTTGCTCAGACGGTATGTGGAGACTGTTGGGATCTTTGCTTTCTTGAAAGCAGTTATAAGATCTATTCGATTCACTATTCAACCGATTAATGTCGCAAAACTTGGAATGCAACTCTCTCTGTTTAGATGAATTATCTTTCCCTGTGCAGAAATTTGAAGGAGTGAGATATCATCACTCCTCATTCCCCACAAAGAATCTTTCAAAGATATTCTCTTTTATGAAAATATTATTCGTGAAGTTTTCCACAGACATAGGATTTATAGAAAACATTTTGAACATCTTTAATGAGAAATCCTCATAAATATGGCACTTTCAATGATCATCTACATCAACGATTACGTCAATGAAAATGTTGACGATTTTTAAATCGCTTTCCCCTCCCCCTTTCCGTCCTCCCTGCATCACTTTCATTTTCATTATTCTGCAAAAGCAACTCCGTTTCGTCCTTTCTTCATTCTTCCCAACTCCGTATAGAACTAAATCCTTTGAACAGTGTAGCTCACTGCATTCAGAAATCAAGCTTGAGATTTCGGAAGCATAGATGCAGGCGAGAATCGGAGGTTTGCTATCACTAAACCTAGTTTAGTCATGCATACTGGAGCGGTTTACTTGCCCACTTGAGTTTGTCTCCTAGGCAAAGGAAAAGTTCAATTAGATTTCTCTAGTCAGCGCTCCTCAAATATAGCCCCTCCACCTCTCTGACAAAGTTTTGGCACTGTCTGGCTTTCGGGCTCAATCTGAAGTGTCTAACTGCTGCTTTTGCAAAAGCGACTTTCGAATTAATAGAACTGAACAGTTTATTTCCACCTCTTTCGGACGCCGATCTCTGACATTAAATGTTGTGACGCTGATATTCTTCGCCCACTTTATTTTGCGCGCAATTGGAGTACGTGGCGCCGGCTTCTCATCTCCTTCCGGTTGTAGACGGATCACTGATTCAACAGTATTCGAGAACAAAATTGTATCTCGTTCGAATAATACATCATCCTAAAGTCGAGTATTTCATTGGCAAAGCTAGCATGCTGGGTCCACGATGATCCGCGCCGGTCATATGCGAACTCTTGTGGTCTTCAAGATGTTCTTTCGTATGACAAAGACGGCGAACACAATAAAAACCCAAGTTTTGACCCATGTCTCAACTCAATATTTGGCTGTCATTTCCTTCTTTTCAGTAGTTAGACTTAAAATAGCTTGAAATTACTTCAAATTACTGGCGGTGGTCGCATCCAAAGCTGCTCCCAAATAAAATTTGAACAATCAGCTTATTGTCTGAATTTCTCCGTGCAAAAAATTTTGCAAAAAGGCACCTGATTTGTCAGTAGTTTTTCCATAAAAGAAGTGCAGGATCCTCACGAAATACGTTTAAACGACGGTTCACCTTTAATAAAGCTTACGCAGCAAGCACAGTAGAGGACTGACTCTAGCACCATAGTGGGATGGACGCGATAACGACAAGTGGAACAAACGTTATGTAGTCCTGAGCTATTGTTGTCGGCCGCTCATACCGCTTAACTGGGCAACTTTCGAAGCCAGTTGCTGAAGCACTCGCTGCATTAATTTGCCATCGTACTATGGCTTAGCGATTTATTAATTTTAGTTCGCCTTAAGTAATACCGAAGTCGTTCACAGACTCCGCTCTGAGATATTCTCCACTGCAACCTTATGAAACTATTTGTAAATGCACCCAGTCGAAGTCTTCCCCGTGAGCGCAAACCCTCAGTAATCCTAACAACCTTTCTGCATTTTTATTAAATCAGTAAATCATACGGCTTTCATTTTGGAAACTGGTCCGAAGGGATCGAAAATCGTTTTATTGAAGGGCCTCGGGTCGAGCATTTTCTTGCCCGTGCAAACTTGCTCCAGTATGTCCATGTCAACTGGTAAGTCATCGTCCGTCATGTCATCATCATCGCTGCAACATTGATTCCTGACTTTTATTGCACAAACTAGTCATTTGAATAGAATAACGTTTTCTGAGGGAATACAGTATCTAAGCAATTAGAAATTTCTGCAATTAGAAATCTTCCCCGTGTTTCCACTCCCCCCTCCCCCTACCCATTTCTTATCGTCCCGAAATGGAGCGATGCTGAATGAATTAGGATAACAAGATTTATTTACATAATAAATTCAAAAAGTACGAATTCAGTGACTAAATTACAAAGTGGAGTATAAGGAATGATTTGTATAACATACGGTGGTGGCAGTAATAACCAAAAAGGAATCCCGTTAACGAGAGGATTGTCGACATGCTTCCCATATCCAGTCCTTCTTTTATTATCTGGTTTTTCTTTAGACTTTGCAGATATACGAGCAGATTTATCCTTTGCCTTTTCTTTCGCTTTCGATGGACTTTTAGCGCTTCTCTGAAAACATTTAAGTATTTTCCTGTGATACATCCACAAGTTTTTCTCTACTCTCTTAAGATTAACGTGCATTACTTTGTCTGGCTATATCTATGTTGGTATGTTTATTCAAGGAATTCCCGTAAAGTTTTGTATATAAGCGGGATGGAACGATAAAATTTCGTCAAACTATGCCCTCAAAAGATTGACGTGACCAATCTCGAGTTGAAATCACCACTTCATGATGTATTCACGGCATGTTTTCTCTACTTCATTCATCCTGCACTTCCCTCATCCCCTTTCTCCTTTCTTGCTGCCCCCTTCCTCCCTTCCATTGCGTTCCTCTGATGTGCAATACTTGTGCAAGGAAGTACTCTGCCTCATCAGTGGCGAACCTCTCTAAATTGTTATTTTGTATTAATTGTTACTTTTTCCAGAAACAATACTCATTGATCCCAAATATAGGATAGTACAGTGACCACTCATCGAAACATTCCTACATTGCCATCCTGAGCTCTCGAAGAGGATAACCGACATCTTTGCTAATGAAATAATGCTTAACGATCACTAGTGTAAAGTTGCATTTCCAGCGTCCTTTCACTATTGCTGTCTATGTTCCATCCCACTTACTCTTATTCATCACAGACTGGGCATCTTCAAGTGACATTACCGCAGAGGACGATGTTTTGCTACTGCTCGTATCGGTTGCTTGAGACTCTTCACCCTCTGCATGCTTAAACTCCTGAGCTTTATCGTGACCCGTCGTACTGCTACTAGTGTCGGGTAGAGCCGAATGGTCAGTCATATCAACTGCTGCTGCCATTGCTACAGCCGGTGCTCTAAATGATACTATTGAAGTCATATAGGTATCCATCGACGGTTGATTTGCTTTAATGCTCACGTTTATGTTCACAGCTGGAGCTCAGATTCTACTGGATCTCATGAAGATTGTTTCAACAATTTCATCAGTGCACCCATCCACAAACTTGGTCTAGTGGTCCCTTGAGAGCTGTTTTGGTTTTAATGGCAGTCTTTGAAGTGGAATATAAGAACTTTTGTCCACTTTCTATGAATCATTACTGTTAGCCAATCGACTAGGCTACACCATTTGTCGTCTGAACAAAACCTGAAGACAAGTTGTATTCGAAAATGTGATAATTAAGAATTTTCCGCTCAGACACTTTTTACTCGTTGACAACTCTTTCGGCTCATTACATAATGAGTCGTACAAGAGTAATGTACATAACCTACATCAATAGTATCAGTCATCGCAATAAATGAAATGATTATGAACGCAACCAGCAATGTTCATTGCCTACGAGCCTCGATTGAGTTGATTTCTCCGCTTTCCTCGCACAAACAAGTTCGAGTCCTTGTTCGGAATTTTGTGATGTACTGTTCATTTAGGTACGTAAACTTTTCGTCTTATCTCGTCATAAACAATCATACACGACGACCATCTTATCCCTATGGCCATCCGCCATTCGTTCCCTGAGCAGAATTCGAGAGTACGAAATTTTCAGACGTGCAGTCCAAATGGAATAGAGTAATCAGTGATTAACTTCTGAAAATATACTTTGCCTCAATGACGGCTGCTTTACTACGCCTGCCTAGCCAAGTTGCATAGATAGGTTTAGGCCTGATTGCCAGAAAATGTGCCTTGCGTTCGCCGAAACCCATTGAACCACGCCGACGCTTTGGGAACACCTGCAAAGCCGGTTCTTTTTTGAAGGTTTCAGATTGAATTCATCGTGTTTTTATTTCAAACTCTTTGAAAACCCTTAAATGTTGTCGAGACATCCGAACTGTGTTCATGGTTCATGTATTTAACAAAATTATACAAATATAACTTATACCTAAATTAGACTTATGCAGCCACAAATTCCGACAAACGAAACGGAAGAGTGGGGAACCACGATGGAACGGATCATGATTCTTTCTGTCTAGATTCCTTGCTCTCTTGAGGTTACCTCATTCAGTCGTAATCCGTTATGAATAAGGATCATATGTTAAATCATTCGTCATCCTAATATAATTTAGAATTTTTTAAAAACGATATGATCTCATCCTCTTATAGACTGTATAAGCAGCCAGAGGTTTCAATAAGCTTTTTGACAGATGTTTATACTCTTTAAAGGCAAGTAGTTTAAAAACTGAGTGATGAGACGTTCCTCTTAAACCGTGGCTGTGGACGATGTGTTCGATTAAGGATCCCGAATCAGGGATGCGATTTGCAGATATAGTATAGCCACCTGAACTTGCTTGTCTACTCGAGGTATTTTTTCTTTATTTGAGGTCAGTGGCCCATGAAACTTCTGCAATCTGTCATCGCTGATCTAACGTGCTCCTTCTTTTTGGGTCGTTGGGACGGTCATTGATAATCCCACTGATCTTTAAAAAGCAAACCTCATCTGCGCTGCGTAGCGTACCAACAGTTGGATGGAATTTAGCTAGCACTTCAGCTTTTCTGAACTCAACATAGCGAGCCTCCTCCTCTTTTGCCTTTTGACGAGCTTTTTTCCGTTCCTTATAAGCCGCTAACGCTTTACGCATCTGTTCACCGGTAAAAGCTGGCTGTGCGCCTGGAGCAGCTGGCACAGGAGCCACCTGAATAGTGTTGCACGTTAGTTACGGAAGGAAACAAAGAGACAACGACTTGCTCCTTTGTGGGAGGAAATGAAACTGTATTGACCGCCGGGACCCTCTCCTCTCAGTGACCAATATAATCTGAAGGTTTAAGTTCAACTGGCCTGACGTTTATGACGCTTCCGCCTGACGCTTCTTTGTAAGGTGTTGCTCCGCTCAAGCTTTCGACCTTTTCGCCACTTCTTCTTTTAGTCTAATATAGTTTTCTAGTGCTTCTTTAGGCTTCTTAGAGTCCACTGCTCTGTTATGAATTTCGAACGCGTTACCTCCTCTAGGACACGAGGAGGCAGCTTCTGTTGAACGCTGAGTATAATCGCCGGATGATTGGGATCTTCGCCTAGTGCTCGGAGTTGTCGACAGATCTTGTCCAAAGCTTGTGTTCATCTCGCAACACTGTCGATTCCTTTGTCACACTTTGTTAGACTCTGAATCTGCACATAAAGTGCTCGTCGAACCACATTCTTATCTCCAAAACGACGACGGAGTTTATCAACGGCTTCCGCATAGCTCGCGTTAGTTGCTGGCAAACATTCTAGATCTGCTTTTGTCTTCCATGTAGTGTCGCCAATGAGTGCGTAAACTTCGTCACATCCGCAATACTATGCGGATTCACCAAGTTGTCAAACTGGTCCCAATAGCTTCTGAATTCGAGCGGATCTCCGTCAAATTTCGGAAAGGCAATTGGTGGGAGATCGATTTTCAGACGTTCTTCGTTTGGTTCAACTGGCGTTGCTCATCTTGGAGACTCGCCGCCCTTTAGAGTGTATCTAGCATACCACTCGGTAGCTTCTTTGTATCGCGCTTCTAGGTAGTCGATCAGCTCCTGCGCCTCGTCTATCTTCTGCAGAAAATTTCCTTCCTTCTTCAAATACTTTTCATAACATCCCTCCTCCTTTTTTCTCTCTTCCCCTTGCAGCGCTGTAAGAATTCCAATCCGCTCGTCGTGTTTGCTTTGCAACGTGTTGATACTTGTACGCAGCGTGTTGATCGCGACTGTTAACTTCAGTCGTCGGGTATCGATTTCTTCAATTCCTTGTAAATCTTCGCCGAATCTCGGAGTAGTCTCAATTACCTTTTCTAATTTACCTCTTGTCAAATCAAGAACTCGCCTGATTCCAATCGACGACATCTCTTTCCCCCTTTTTTTTACTGTCCTATTTCCAAATCCCCACAATTCTTCTCGTCCCGGGCACCACCTCGGGCACCACGTATTGACCGCAGGGACCTTCTGTGATCGATATAATCTGAACTCGAACCTTCAGATTATATTGATCACTGGGAGGAGAAGGTCCCGGCGGTCAATACAGAAACCATCTCATCATATTTTTATTTTGGTTACTGATGGTGAATTTCCGACTCACAGATGTTCACTTTTTTTTGCAAATGCAAATGGAGTTCGTCGAACAAAAATACGCACAGTGGATCTTCTACCCATTTCTGACCGCTTAGTGCAAGAACCGAAGGAATTGGCTGCCCATGATATTAGAAAATTTTTAGGAGGCGGAGAGTTATATCGTGTTTACGAATATGTTTACTGCCATTGCATTCTTGCATTTGACAAACTTGATACCTACTCCTTCTATTAGAATATCAAAAGATGACGCATTTCTGCAACTTTTCAACTCAATTGCCACGTCCCTACCGTGCAGAATTTGAACTGCAATGGTTCAAACACAGGGCGTCGAGCTAGCAAATACACTAATTTGTACTGCATTGTTCTAATTGACAAAGAAGACCGTATGATTCAATCGAAAATTGTTTCGAGAGGATAGAAAAAGAAAAAAGAACGCAGGCAAATATTTCGAAATTATATATATCACTTGATCACTTGATTGACCGGACTATCGAGCGTCGATGACGCTGCCGGTCACAATGCGCTTCCATTAGGGTACTGAGACCCGTGGTTTTGCATTGTTGTAGCCAATAAGTGACGCCACCCCGCTGGCCAGGCGAGCAGGCCTTTNCAGTGAAATGGCCGAGCAACAAGCAAGCGCCTTGCAGGAAGAAGTCAAGGGGCTGCAGATGATAATAAGTACTCTGGTTGGATCGAGACGAACCCTAGTCGAATCAAACCAACAGCTTGCTGCAGCAGACGAGGAGATTGCGTCCACAAATGAGCAACTACAACTCAAGGTGGACGGCCTAATGCGCCAATTGGAGTCAGCACGTTCAACTGCACCAGTGGTCCAACATTCCCCTCTCCCCTCGCGCCCCCCTCCACTTTCGAGGTGGGAGGTAACAAAGCCAAGGTCCAATTGTCCAGACTTGCTACAACGGGTTCAAGATGTTCGCTGAACGCGATGAGAAGGAACACAGCTTGGTCATCTTAGGAGCCCCGGAGGCTGATACAGATGATCAAACGCTAACTGACGAAAAAGCGCTCGCAATGAGAATCCTGCAGAGTTGCGAAGTGCCAGAAGCGGAATGCGAGGAAAGTTGCAGACACGGTATAAAACGTGACAATAAACCACGAATAATGAAAATCAAATTCCGGCACAAGAACACCGCAAGAATGCTACTTCGTAAAATGAAAAGAAGAAACCTTTTTGCTACATTGCTACCTGCTCACACCAGAATACGACGTGACCTCAACAGCGTAAAACAAGCCAAGGGAAGAGAAGCACGGGCAGAGGCATTCCGAAGGAATCAAGAAGCGAACACTTTCAAGTTGCGAGTCAATGACGACCTACAACTCGTGGAACTCTCTTCACCTCGACCGTAGAGGCTGAATCAAGTGAAGATCACATCGCGTGACTGACAGGTTGGGCAATTTCAGTGCATGGTACTAGGAGTTTTTCTTAATGTGTGTTCTCTAACTAGTGAAAAATTCGCCGGAATAGAGAAATTCGTCCGGAAGAATGAGCTCTGTTTTGTAGGTGTCTGCGGAATATGATTCAACAGGAACGCCCCGCTGCATCTGTTTCAGATTGGAGGCCTTTTTAACTGCATAATCTAAACTGGACGTGTACCGATGAAGTGGAAGGAAGCGGCAATCGTACCAGTGCTCAAAAAAGGTGACTACCACAGCCCGGCCAGCTACCGCTCAATAGCGTTGCAGTCGATAGTGCTAAGCCTTTTTGAAAATTAAATCTACCCTCAGTTCTACAGAGCGCTTGAACCCTATGTTCCGACATCCCAGAATTTTTGGGCAAGACATTCAATCCTCACTGCTACTGCTGAAATAACCGAATTCCTCTTGAAGGCATGGATGACGCCAACATCGGATACATCTAACAGCAGTACATACAAAAAACATATGACACTGTTGACACACCGACCCTCTTGCAAAGATTGATAGACGCCCTTGACCCTCATGATACAGCACTCCGACTTCTAAGTGACCTGCTTTGCGAAAGATGGGTAGGTACAGTGGTAAACGGTGTTTGCTGCAAAAAAGAATTGGTGAAGTCTGGTCCCACTCCCTAGGGGTCTGTTTTACCGCCCCTCCTGTTCTCTTTTTCTTGTCGTCGCTTACAAGCGTCGAAACACATGGGAAGTTAATTCTGCTGGCGGATGAAGTGCAATTACTATATCAGGAACAAGCTTCGCACGAAGAGAAAGTGATGGATTATATGGCCTCAGACTTTGCTAAAATGGGGAAGCACTTAGAAATGATGTACATGAAAATCGACTCTTCGAAAGCAGTGGTTGGCTGGTATTGCTCATCCCATCGAATGACTAAGGGTAATTCAGATCTGGAATTCGTTATTGATGATAAAAGTATAAAGGTGGGAGATGGTACAAGAAACCTTGATATTTTCCTTGACCAACAGCTGACCTATCGAAAGCACTTTAACGTCATATCAGAGCAGTGTCCCACCTGCCTCTACCATTTGCGGACTATCCGACCCCATCTTTCTGAGGCATAAGCCAGAACGCTCTTCAACAGCTTGGTGTTATCAAGGAAAGGGCTATTCATCCCACTGACAGTGACTGTGCCTAAATCAGCAAGTACTAAATCATGGCATTCAAGTAATCCACCAGAGGAAAAAATACGAGAGAATCGAAGACCTCAAGGCTAAATACTACTGGAGTGAAATCAATCACCTTGCAAATATTGACTTTCAGAAGATGGTAAGGCAGATGAAGGGCGGAAAGTCAAGCTCATTCCTTAACAGCTCAGTCAATGTAGCAACCCATGGTCGCACTAGAAGAAATAACTATACGTGTAAAATTTACAAAACTAATGTGGGGCAGAAATCGATGAGATACCATGCGACTCAACTGCTCAATTTGCACAGCCAACGCGATCGTTGAAGGTTTTGATGCAACATAAAGGCAAACAACTGCCTATTCTCTCGTGATGACGAAATAAATAAATAAATAAATATAAAAAATAACTGACCGGCTGGAATAAAAAGGTGACGTTACTCTTGGAATTCTCTACGTGTAGCACCACTTCTAATGCACATTTACTACTATACGTTCTAATTCATTCATTCAGCCACGTACTCATAAGAACATCCGAAGGATCCATGGGAAAGCTTGTTAAGGAATTCAGTAAAAAAAAGATAGTACAGTATTAGTACAAATCAGAAAGAAACAATACCGCATATAAGGAAGATCCTGAAAGAAAATTCGCATAAAAGAAGTGATGAAAATGAATGGATGCATAAAAATATGCAGTAATAAATGGATCAAGGCAGCTTATGTAATTTATATAATCGTCACTCCACGATATCAGAAATGCGTTTCCTCCGTCGAAACAGATCAGCATTCCCACACACCTCAGAAGTTGACGCTCTTTTTCGCCTTTTCCAAGAGATGTTGCTTTACGGGTGTTCATATTTGTCCATGTGCCATATAGGTTCAAATCGTATGTTATAAAGGCTATTACAACCTCATACAGTGGCCATACGTCACAAGTGCACCGTCGAGGGCCTCACTTGTGCATATCACCGGCCACAACTGTTGGTTTATTGATAGCAGATATAGCTGTTCATGGAAACCTGTACCGGAGACTGTGCGGGTTCATTCTTCTCGCTATCCTCTCGTTTAAATATCTTTTTCACCCAGCTCATGTCGATCTGTAAAATGCAAGCAGCTGATGTATAGAGGAGGCGAATGCCGTGCCATACAGGATAATCTTTTCACTAATTAAATCCACAGCGTGAGGGAATGTTCGTGTGAAAAGTGCCCACCGTTTGGTCGATATATAGAACGGCATCAAAGAGGTGATAAATCAAGTCTTCTGAAGAAGTACATACTGAGTTCGTGCTGTATAAACATCTACTCAGGTGATCGCAGCAACAAATATTTGAATTTTGATGTCTACATTAAGTGGTGACAAAAGTGATTTGATGCCCAGTGATAATACCATCTGTATATTCAAATTTGATGTCGCATTTCATCGGTTCAGCCATAACCTTTTGCAATAAAAAAACACAAAATGACCCCCATACTGTTGCAGCTTCTTTTCTCCAAAGGAAAACTGAAAATTGATAGCAATCTGAGTTTCGGTGACAATTATATGCGCCAATCTCTCCTCAATTTTTCATACCGAACACCTCGTTGGGCTGCCAAGGCCATATTAACCAGAACTGCGAAACTGCCACCAACTATCCTCACCTCTGCCGTTTTCAGCGCTGTCTATTGTCTTCTATGGACTTCTAAGATACGTTGCAAAACTACTTCCTATCCACCTTTCAGGTGATCTGCTTTTTATCGACTTTTCCGACAAAACGTCCACCCGAAATTTAATGCGATCTCTCAGTACGCTTTGAAACCCTCGCAACTTGGGTGAACTGACGTCTTTTTCTCTGCATCCTTCAGTTTTAGCAGCAATGAGTGAAAACGACTCCTTCAATTTCGGCTATTATATATACGTTGAAGATTTTCAGCATCAGTGGATTGCCGATAAACACCACTTCGATTAACGGGCCGTCCCAAAAATCAAAAAGTCAATTATCTCCGTACGAATTCGAAGGAAGTGGACGGTTAAAAGACAGAGATGGAAAGCTTTGGTTGCAATTGTACATCCATTATAACTGCCACTCGAGAAGCGACATCCACTCCTTCCCTCCTCCTCCTTCCTTTCTTCCACGGCTTTCAATTTTAATAGAAAACCAAGTAACTGGAACGGCCAGGCTAAAGTCATTGCACGTTGCCGCAGAGGAGTGCCTAGCAACGAAGTATTTACCTAAACGTCGCTCTGAACGAAGCAACCGCCCAGCAGCATCAAGTGCTCGCATTAAATGCCAACGTTTTACTTTTAAATGCAATTATTCTTTTCGTATCATATTCAAAACAAATGAAAGAATATAGCAGAAGAGCCGCCACTACACTTTGAGAGACCTTAGTGCGGCGGTCTCCACAGGAGAATGAGACCGTTCTGTTTTTAGCCGTCGGATGCAGCATTTTGACAGTCGAAATCCTTCAAACCTCCAGCATCGCACGAACTTGCTCATATTTTTGTTTGTTTTCGTTTGGATAGCGTCGATCTTCCTCTAGCAAATGCCCTCACTCCACTCTCCGTCGTTTTTCTTTGTACTTTCCAGTACATAATATGTGGGCGTTATTTCCTCCCGCCTTTTGCGTGGGTCGAAATGAATTTTTTTAGTTTCAGGGGATTTTTCCACAGATTGATTTTTTTCTCAGCTGAAAAAATGAACTGCACTGCCTTGGTTACCGAAATGTTTGTTTCCGTCCCACAAGCATTTCCTTTCCGCTACATCTGCACCCTTTAGGTCATCGGCTCCCTCTCCCTCGCTTCCCTCAACCTTTCAGTGCCAATACTTTCACCTCTTTGCATCTTTCACATCCCACAGTTTTTCAGAAATCGAGAACTAACGGTCTCCGTTAGCTAGAAAGCGTGAAGATTTCGTATTTGTCTTTCCAACTGTGGTCTATAGTTTTGAT
>JAARMF010000536.1:32602-54921 GCA_022844705.1 Toxascaris leonina | reverse complement strand
CCCCCCCCCCCCCCCCCCTCGGCCTCCCTCAAACCCTCTTCCATAAGCCAATAAATGTCATCCGTATAACATGCCAAACAAGCAAACAAACCTGCTCGTTCCTGTCGCATAGAGTCCCATACGTTGCAATTGAAATCATCGTAACCAGCGAACAGTAGTCGTCCCGACTTGGAGAAAGCTACGCTAGTAATACCTGCAAATATCGATTTTTAATGCCTTTCCCAAGCGCTCTTTACGGCCAAAAATAACCGGCGTGAAAAGGAGACAGATAGTGTGCATGAAGGACTCCCATTTTCGCTTTCGCCGATTCGCTCTACACAGGGAGATGTCATCATACGCCGATGCTTCCTGCCCGAAATTTATTGCCTCCTGCACAAAACTTCTCCTCATGATTCAAAAAACTCGAAACCATCAGGTTTGGTTTGCGTCCGAAGTCAATTTCTACCTATAAAGTTTCATACAAGTTGGATTAACGCTTCCCACACAAAGCATTGCCCAATCAGTGTCTATACAATACCACCGATGCATTCACACAAGTAGCTAGAGAACGAACAAAGATGCATGCTGCGCCAAAGGCGGCACGGCACGGTTTCGTCGAAATCAGAACCAAAACCAGACTGCCCGACAACGGAGATACCTGATCTACTCTTGATCTGGAGTGAAATTCGAGTTCAACTGAAAGCCTTTGATAGTATCTGAACGAAATTTTCCCACCTCCGATTGAAAGAAGCTTTTTCTACTATAAACGGCATCGAGCTAACTCAACCAAAGTACGTCTTACACATGAAGTACCCCAAAACCTCGAATCCAGTGAGAAATTTCCTCCATAGCTCCCCATTCCATTCCACCTTGGGAAACGCCAGGCTACTGAGATCACGGAATGGAAATCACTGTCCTTAGTCAAACCCCGTGTCTAAAAAATTCTCCTAAAGACCATCAAGTGATATCTTTTGCAGCCGTTTGCAGAATGATCCTGACATCACAGTTGTGATGATCCAGCAACCATCCACTTCTCCTTCCCCATGAATGGCAAGAGTGAGAACCTACCGCAAATAATATTATCATGGGAATACATGGCGAGCTCTTGATCGGCACGTATATCGAAAAGACGGCACGTCGCATCATCCGACCCGGTCGCGAAAGCGTATCCGGATGGGAAATACTGAAAGTTATTCAAATACTTAGCAAATTCCTCATCACTTCCTCCTAGCTGTGCAATTTTCCTGGATATGAATACCGGACCCTTTGTCCCTCCCCACTGCGATTCTCTTTTCAGCTGACGCTTTCTACTTGAATTTGACAGCGTAAAACGTAAAGCTGTTCGAAGGCTTCTCCGTACTATGCAGTACAGCAAGATATATTCTCCAATCAGGGACTCTTGATTTGAAGTACCTCAATTGATTTGATTCAATCCCCCGTCCCTTCATTTTCTTTAATACGCTCTTCCATCCCCTTCACACCTCCATATCCTTTAATTTCGAATTTCCTTTATTCTAAACCTTTCAAATGCGGTTGGAGCCGTTATTAACTTCTGCTTACCCAAGTAAACGTTTCAGTCTGCAGAACAATTAGTGAATGCTTGTCTGCTGAACGAGAGCGCTCGAACACAGAAAGTCGATACGAACTTTCACTCCAACCTGTTTCACAGAACTTTCCCACAAACAGTACCTTTCCTGTGCCGCACTAGCCTCATCAACAAAATACCGCCAGTTAGTTCACACCGCAAATTGACCCGTGATAACCCTGACCCTCTCCTCCTGCCACCAGCCTGATATATCTAACACGCGAAAGCACCTCCATCCCCAAATCACAGGCGAGGAATAGTAAGGGGATCTCTTATCACCCGCAATCTTGTATGTCCTGAAATGAACAGACCCAAAACCGCTATTCTGAAATAAAAGACCAAGTCAACACATACAGCTGAGTGTAAAAAATTGAGCACAGGGATCTGTCCACGTGTGATTAATTATAATCAGCTCCATGTTCTACAACGCAAATACCAATACATAAAAAGTCATGAATCCGCTTCAACGAGCTAAACCCAAGTCGAAATGGAAATGGAAATGTTCCGCTCAAATAATAACAACCACTTCTATACCTGAGAGATTTCCTTTCGAGACCACTTCACAAGCCTTCTACTATGACTCACTTTTTTTTTTACTTAAAAGCATATAACTTCTTACTTTCCTTCCGTGGTATTCCAAAAGCTTTTGAGTTACTCTAAATCAGGAGTGCATCGCCATTAATCAACTTACAGCAACAGCATTAATATCGCTCTCATGGCCAGGGAATGTCTGTTTGCACATTCCATCACGTATGTCCCATAGTTTGGCGGATGCATCGCATGCACCGGAAATGAATGTACGCATATCAGGTGAAAGCGACAGAGACATCACATCACCGGTGTGGCCTGTGAACGCGGTACACTGCTGTCCCGTTTCGATATCCCACAATGCACTGCAAAAAATTAGCGATCTTATTCACTCTTTTCGCACAATTGGTGAACTTGTTGCGAGCTTCTAGCTCCATGAAAATACAAAAGCTCCACCAACCATTCCCTCNAGCTCCATGAAAATACAAAAGCTCCACCAACCATTACTTTAAAAACGAGCACCGCACTCTCCCGAGCAGCAAGATGCGGGATTTTTACGCGTCGGAGCCTCACATTCACGATCAAGAGGCTCACAGACCCAACATACATGCTGCTTAATCTCCTAAACTTCCGAAATGGACAATCGTGATCGCTTAGCGCATTACTCTATTGCAGCAACGAGCAACTTATTCGTCATTCCAACCCTTACAACTGCTTCTGTTGCAGGAAATCTGTTTCTTCATTTCACGCCTTCCAAACCTGCCTATGCACTCAACCGCTTGCTCGTTGCATTATCACTCGCTAATCGAAGCATTCTACTTGGCTATTTCCTATCGCTCTTCAAACCTTCCAGCCCATCCCTTTTCAATGTTCTACCCCTCTTCGGCCTTTCTTCGATCGCATGCTCCTCTAGCAACACTGCCTCTCACTATATTTCTCGTTCTTCTGCTGTTCTCCTCGGAAACAACAACAGTGACTACCAATTTCACCGATACCTGACTCATTCGAAAGCAGCGATTACACTCCCACCGGATCTTAATGCAACACTTTTTCCTTGACTATTGAAAAACGCCCTTTTAAGCTTTTCGTTAATGATCACGGTCTTAGCCTGGTGTCGCTGCCCACTCGTCCACTTATATCAGCATGCAGTCAACCCGGTTCAACAACTCTAGTTATGTGTTGCATCTGCTTCGAGTTTTTTATTGCGCAACTTGATCACCTTTTTTTTTACAAGAAGATCATGACCTTGCTAGAATCATTTCATTTTTATCGCTCACTGCAGCCCAATGCCCCTCTCACGTCAAACTCTTACTCCAGCACACAAAGCTTCGTCTCCTAAATATGAAGGGAAGAGAGAAAAGATGGGAGAACCGGTGAGGGGAAGAGGAGTTCGACATAAAATCCCTTCAAAGGAAGGCCAGAATGTGGCATACAATTCCGGTTTCTGAAGAGTTAATTGCTGCGACAACGGCTTTCGCAGCATCCATTTAACAAACGCAAAACTCTTTCGACGCCATATGAGCGGTCTCAAAAAATTCTTATTACATATCCTATGCAGCTCACGTTCTCAAAATTGGTGTTCAAACTCCGTGCGCCATTCTGTCCCTTCCTTCTATCTTGACTTGCCCTTAACTGTGTGATCTACTGCTTCTGTGATCTACACATACCGCACCGCAAGGTATTGTTGCCATAGCAAAAAAATGTTGACCACCATGAAATGTCCACAGTCATAAAAAAGATATTTCTAGCTTTGTACATTTAACTGCTCGCACCAATACCTTACAACCAAATAGTGCGTTCCGTTATTTACACTTCCTCACTCTAAAAAAACGTTCCTCCTCCCCATAAAACAGCCAAATTTGTCTCCCTTTCAGGCTGTGCTCATCGGCTCTCTCACCCAAGACCACTTTACATGCCCCTTCAGAGCGCCATTATCGGTCAACTACGCTTTCCATAGCCGTTACTCGTATTTGACCACACCTGACGTTCACCCTCAAACCTGAGAAAGACAACAACTTTTTTTCTAGCATGCTCCATCAGCTTTTTTGTCACGTGTAGTTCGCTCAAGTGTACTCACCACTCCCTCGACTCATCAGATCTCCCAACGTTTATTGCCATTTTCACATCCGCTCGATCTACCTACCTTCACCCTTCTCGGTTTTGCCTTCCCGCTTTGTCATCTCACTCGTGGCATGTATCTTATGCCACAACCTGAGAGAGAATGCTCATAAAACGAGCGATACGAGCCACAACATCCCTCATTGACGATGCTGCTTCAACACGAAGCGCACGCTCAACAAAACCCTCTCTGGCCGCATCCCTCTAGGAGTTCTCACACAGAAATTTGCAAGTCGCAGCTCATCACTTATCTTCGCTTCGGCGCCTCCTTTGCTGTCACCTCATCACTGCGTCCGCTAAGAATTCGACGCTACTATTATGCTATTTCGAAATAGCGCACACATCCTCTAAACTCGGCTATGACATCATTCAAACTCTAAATTCGGCCATGACATCATTCGAAAACAACTCGCCGCAAAACGTCAACGAAATGCCTCATACTATGGCACTGCTATCATTGATTCTGCTAGTCTGCCTTTAACATAACCATCAGTTCCATCTCAAAATGCGCATAAAAACGATGGAGTTCAAAAAACTGCAGCAAACTAAACCAAAGCACCTCTATAAAGAACAATAAGTTCTATAAACGAGTAGTCGCTGAAAGAATCGACGACTCCTCAGCTGAAAAATTCATCGCAGTACCAATCTATCCTCGACTCCTACTTGCCTAAGTCAAATGCAGCCGCTTCCTTCGAATGATCTGCGCATTACGTGAGCTTAGGGAACACGTATGCCTACTTGCCCTCATGGACAGCAATCGTTTAATGCAATAAGAGTTGCGGAGTTCTTCGGCGAAGTCTGGTGGCTAGAACGACTGCATGGCAAGAAAGGTGCTAGAAGGCAAAAAGACATCCGCATCTGACTCTCCCTACTGAATCCACTCACCTTAACAAACCTCGTTTCCTGCTTCTTCACTCAGGTAAGTCACCTAAAAAATTTTTGTCACTTTTTGTGACTATTGACTTATTTTCAACGAGACGCAAGTCCAAGAAATTCTTTACTTTCTTAAGTGAGGAAATTTCATTGCTCAACAAAGCGTCAGCGAATGATAGTCAGTAAAGGGCACACGGCTCATAAACAAGCAAACGAACCAAGTCATATCACCGCTCGAGGTGACGATCTGATTATCATCGAGGAACCTACAACACGACAGGTATCCAGTATGGCCAGGCAGCTCACGTGATACTCTCACATTGCCTTCGCGTGTCTTCAGAGAGTAAATGCTGCAAATGTTGTCGAGGCCACCACAGGCCACATACGATCCACTAGGTGCATAGGCACATGTCATCACCCACGATGACCGCAACGGTATCGCATGTACCTGAAATAATTGACAATATTCATATACATTCACTTTGCACCACACACAAATAACAAATTACCACCTGCTGCCACCTTTGCTTTCATTTGGAATATGAATATCCCCCAAGCGGTGCCAACGAACGATATAAGAAACAATATATGCCCTTCGTAAAACCAACGAAAACAGACTCCCTCCTCCTCTCCGCTTCCCTAATCCCTCTTCACCGTGATTTATTAAAGAGACAGTTGTCTTGAACAACGCACTCATATAAAGCACTCGCATAAGCGCAACAGCAATCAGGACGTTGGTTGCGGCACTTTAAATGGCTCGTTTAAGCATTCAGTCACCAAGAAAAATCGAAATGAAGGCACTTTTCAAAAATTCCCACAAACTTTCTATTCTCGCCTATTCTTCCAACCACATCGTGAAATGAGACAACATCAACTCTCATACTTCCCTTGCACTAACAATGGCACAATCTAAGAATGTATTCAAAAATAATTTGAAGGGAAACGTTTCCAATGATATCTCTTTAAATCCCCATTTTTGATCGATTTGCAGATCTCTGCTAACGAGTAAGACAGAAATATGACTGGCGAAATCTCAAAATCGACGCTCTTGCTGCTTACCCAAAAAGCAGTTTTAGCCTTACTAAAGGGGCACTTTTTCTCTTATATGACACTTCAACAAAGGCTCATATATACCATCATAGAAAAGCAGCGACTGCAGTTCCATGTCACTTGAACAAGCATTGTGGCTCTGATGAATCGCAACCTCATTTGATTGTCTACTGCGAGCAATTATCCTTCGCTAAGAACATACGAGAAAAGCCCCAACACTTCCCTTCAAAGGCGCCATGTTTGAAAGATAGCACTGGAAGGCATGGTGTATATATATATATATATATATATATATATACTGTGGAGGAAGCTACTTAAAAAAGTTCCCCTCATGAATTCACTGGTTTTTCAAGTACGATAATTTAGTTTTTCAAGCACTGTGCTTTTAAGTAATCATGCAAAAACGATCCAGACTACCGAAAGTGCCTGCGACGCTAAGAGTGATATCCATTCACGAATGAATTATGTGGGTGAGCCGACTTCAGTTTTGCTCAGGTTCCCACAAGACTGAATGAAGATTTAAAGGCAAGTGAAATCCAAACTCGATTTTACACCTTCAAAGCTTATGCTCTACTTACAGCTTGATTGGGCGCCTTCTGCAGGCGCGAATAATGCTCTCTTAGTTCCCATGGATCCGATTCAAATCTTATTTACACAGCACCTCCGATTTGCCACATACGGCTATTTCAACGTTACTGGCCCTTTTCGCATGCGAGACCTCAACTCTACAACAGTTCATCAACTTCCTACAAAAACAAGTCAAGTATATATATATATATATATATATATATATATATATATATAATGCATGCGTTTACTGTGACGAGTGAGTGCTGGGCTAAGCGTTCATAGTTGCTGGGTAACCGAAGTAGTACTCAGCAGCCTCTAGGCAATCGACAGCTATTCGCCTACCCCTCCTCAGCTTAACTGATTGAATGGACAGCTCTTCATATATTACGTGAAGCATGTTCGAGTAGCAACTCTTACATTTCACGCTAATCAATGACACAGTGTTGCCTAACAAAAGGCTCCTATCGTGGCTACCTGATCTGCCTACAAACACACCACTGCCTCCTATGGCACTGACATCGTTGAATATTCTCCTCAATGGTGGCTAATTATTTCAAGCAATACGATAGCCTTTGCCCGATTCATCCTTCTCTTCCCGGAACGCTTTATCACATCTCAAAGGCTCTCTTCCTCAACACTCGTAAAATCCGCTTCCCACTAGATCGGCACCCATTCAAAAGCTTGCAAAAAGGGGATAAGACTGGAAAAGAGCAGCGAGGAAGGAATTGGAGCATGACAAAGGAAGACTGGAAAAACGGGATGGCAGCGGAAAAGCGAAGCAGAATCAATCTCGCTGCTATGGCTCGCAAGATAAACACTGCACAATGAAAGAACGCATATTCTCAATTATAACTGCTAAGCAGATAATGTATGAATTACAAAACGCCGAATTGTGGCCTATTCATAGGCGGTGTTTAAATACTGCTGCCAAGAGAGAAAAGAGGAAGGGTATGGAGGAAAAAAGTGGAACTGCTGATCCATTTGCGACCAACCATGTGGATTCTAAAGTTCTCAGCACCGACGTACCAGCGATCAACTCAGCACTGAGACCAGAAAAACATAACGTTCAGGCGCATCTCAGCAAGCCAGTAAAAACGCATCAAGAACGTACCTGGCATAAACGAACGCAAAGAGAGGTCTGTTGACAGATGCGACAAACTAAGAAATATAGGCTAAAGATGACTGCGAGCTAAAGGAATTCGGCTGGCCGTTCATGGAATTCGAAAAAAAAAACCAACGAAAACAACCGCGGCCTTCTCAAGTGTCGTAACCACATAAGCGTGCTGACATTGATGTTCATAACTTTGACAGAACTCTTACCGAGCCTCAAAAATTCTTAGAAACTCACTTTGTTAGTGGTGTAAGAGTCCCAAACGATAAGCTTTCCATCCTGAGATGCAGAAACGAGATTTCTGGAATCAGAGGCCCAATGCATTGCGTAGATTTTGGCGAGATGACCACGCAAAGTTCGCCGCGTTCGCATCTGAATCCGCCCAATGGGCTCAAGATTCGCGGCCACCGATGCCAACGTCGTGTCATTGGCTGCTTTACGAGCCTCCTGAAGCAAATGTAGGGAGAATTATTCGCAACAAAAAAAGGATGCCATCAACCATTCTCATCTTATTCCTTCCTCCTCCACTCAGTGACGTCGTAAATGAAGTTTGACGAGCTTCGATATACTCAATTCAGTCCCTTGAAACGCACATACTCTTCATTAGCAAGTGCGGAACAAAACATATCTTAGATGGAACAACAGAGCATTTTCCAAGTCTGTGCTATCTGCTTCAGCAATCTGCATTAGAAGAGATAGAACAAGGCGAAGGTGAGCAAAAACATTGATGTTTATAGCAACAACAGCAGAAAAAAGAAACAACTGCTCAGTGGTTTAATACAAACTGAAGCTAGCAAGCCGAAATAAATATAGCTCTCATACTCATCAATTATTTTAGAAGTCAGACCAGTAATTTGGTGATTAAATCCCAGCTCCACTTTTTAAGTAAGTGCCGAGAATAATAAAAAGTACCCACTTAAAACACTTCGGAAAATTCTCCAGCACACGCGCATCATAAATAACGGCTTCAACATCACCTACATATGACCTCTACAACTAGAACCCACGTAAACACGCACATGCAATTGCTACAGTATTCCTAGGGGACACAGGTGGACTATGAATATGCACTGCAGACGATGCTCTCGTTCTCAACTATTACGGTTATTCTCAACAACAGAACGCGGTCGAAAAACGAAGATGAAATGCAGCAAAGCGGTGCAAGAGCGATGGTACATGTGAACATGCACTTTCCGTGCCTTTTTTCGGATGAGCAAATCACTTCGTCTCAAGCTCTTTACGTCTTTACAAGTAAATGCTTCAAAAAGATCATGGAACTTCCCATCGGGACAGTTGGTAGCCATCATAATTCTACGACGTAGCCAGATTCGACGAGCCGTGCACTCAAAATACAAATCCGAAGTAGGACACACCAGAAAGAGCATTTTTAACCGCAGCTCAGATTAAAAAAAAAAAAACAAAAACAAAATTGCAAGTGGTAAGTGAAGTGGGAGAGACCACCAATGTCTGTAAACAAAAATACCGCATATCAAATTCATTGCGTAAAGAGAGTGCATTGTTCAGATAGCTTCACCAAACATCCACTCGAGAAACACTGTTAACAAGCATCAACGATCTTCAGCGAATGAATGGGACAAAAAACAATCACGAACTCAACACCTCAAAACGAACGTCACCTTCAAGGAAGCGAATATTGTACTGCTCTCTCCGTTTGGATGAAACACTACAACAAAGAGCTATCAATGCGACTGTTTCATCAGCGTTGGGAGAGAGATCGGGTATCTGGAACGAAATCGTTTGAGGGATGCTAGTTGAAACATTTGAGAGACACTATAAATGACAGCATATCCTTCATCAGATGCTATCCAGATCTTTCGGCAGATTCACTCGTCACGCTCCAACAATTACATGGGTTGCGAACAAGGATGAATTGATAAAAAGAAAAGCCGACACTTCCAATTTTGCCGCTACTAGCGCCCGCAGTTTCCAACAAACCTTAGCGGTCTGTAATCTCTTACAGCTGTGAAGGAAAGAATGTTGCATGAATCAGCAAGCCCTGCGGGCTTTTTGATCCCATCGACAAGCTAACTCCAACATTTCCTGACCGCACCCGAGGCTAGCCCCACACATTTGAGATCGGAATTTTATTCCTTACTTTTATGTCGTAAACTTGAACGGTGACACCACATTGTCCTCAGCGCACTGCGATCACGGAGACAGAACAGGGTGTTTGGAAGGATTATACGCAGTTAAACTTTGGAGCACTTTGGAGCAATTCATCACCAATAAACATTTCCAACTCCAACTAAGTGAAAAAACAAATGCATATTTCTGAATGTGTGAGTTGAAGAAATCGAAAACGATGGGCAAGGAGACCCTTCCCGTTTCAAAAATCAATTACGATGGCCTCCAAGCGCTCATTGTTCCGAAAAACTCACACTAAAAAACATCCTCTCTTTGCCTGCTACACCTTTCTCTGTACTGCGATGAACAAATCAGATGGCCTCTCATTCACCATGCAGCTGACAATTCAGGGTGTACTTGTACTTTTAGTAGCAATGCTTACCGCATCGCAATTTACCTATCCCTTTTCCTACCACTAATGCATTTGCAAAATCAATGCGACGTCAATTCCTTCTTGCTCACTGACGTCGCGATCTACCGTAGCTCCGCTGGTTGTAGCGTCTGCCCAGAGGGTGCAGACCATCTCTACCCCCCCCCCCCCCCCCCTCCCTGGTGACAGTGTATTCATTGGACATCAAAGAACACTACCACAACCCGAAGCAAACGAAATCCGCTATTATCAGATCCGGATAAGTTGAAAGCTTCTGCAGGCACACTGTAATAAGAAGCAACGCAATGCGCGCCGCTCTCGCCCAAACTTCACGCAAAAAAGCTGAAGGCAGCAAATTTCGCAAGCTGCAAAGAGAAGTTGATCGCAATTCACAATAACTGATCAACAATTAAACGCGGTACTGGAATTTTGACTGGCAAAACTGAATATCACTTGCATCCTAGGAAGCTCACTCCTCGACGATTTTACACTGCTTAGCGACCCCGCACTTCTCACACAAAATTTTCGGCCAGTGGCGGCTCTCAACCAAAGACAAATATGGCTCTCTAAACGTCATCTACTCATTCACGCCCTATTCCTTGGCAACAAACAGTGCTGTGGAACGACACTCCATTGGATGCATACGCAAATATCGGCCAGACCTCTAAACCACAAATTGCCCGTAAAAACAACTCAATCATTCGAAATCCAACAACTAACAACTCTTCCTGCATATAAGACCCCATATTTCTTGAAATTCACTGGCGCTACTTCATCACCAATTAATTCACTACAACCCTTTCCTCCAAACTTGTCACTAAGAAGAAACTGCTCCCAGTCCACTTTGGGCATCACAGTTGCTACTCTCACCACTTGACGGACAGTGAGGTAGGAAGCCTCTCATATACTTCCTACGAAACATAACTCTCACACTCTGCACATTCTCACAGAGTCTCCAAGGTCAGCTCATACTGCTCGACTAGTCGAATATGTTCGGAAGAGAGATTCAAACTTGACGTCTTCGATAAGATCCATTAATTATGCAAACATATAATTGCAGTCTGCAAACCCAATGTGTTCATCGAGTTTCCATTAGAACTGCAGCAAGACAATGTCCCGACTAATGCACACAACCGCCAATTTTGCCCTCTGTTGAACCAGTTCCCTCATCATTCTCACACATAACAAAATGTTTTGTAGGGCCTAGGAACGAACGGTCATGAACCAACTGCACCTTGAAGTGTGCAACTTTCCACTTTAGCACCCCCAGAACGCACTCTGTGAACTACGCATCTGCATCAGTTCCACATTCAAACACCACAAAGTTACCGCTTCAAATAAAAAAGAAAGCAAAGCAGAAAGTGCTTTGTAGCTAGATAGCCACTCTCCAGATATGCGTTGCAATCAGCCTCAAGAATACAACTTTGTACTTCCTTCTCCGCCTATGCAACTTGGTTGAAAATTCGGTTAATTAATTTGCAGAGCGATCTTTGGTCGAATGCAGACACAGAAGCAGTAACCATTAAAAAAACGCAAGCCCAACTGCACTCTGATTCTCTGCATATATGACCTAAGTAAGGCTCATAACGACTGAGTGCAGTCAACAGCCA
Source organism: Toxascaris leonina (assembly GCA_022844705.1). Taxonomy (NCBI): domain Eukaryota; kingdom Metazoa; phylum Nematoda; class Chromadorea; order Rhabditida; family Ascarididae; genus Toxascaris; species Toxascaris leonina. Next base: position 42,982 of record JAARMF010000536.1, on the reverse strand, counting down.
GTAGGATTCGAACCTTCAGCAAACAGCACCAGCTGCAGTCCTCATTCAACTGCCTCTGCAAAAGCAACAGAAATAGAACCTCTCAAATAGCACGATGCACCAAGAGAGCGTTTCTTTACGAGATGACAGACGACTGACACCACATGAAAAAGAGCAGAGAGAGGGCAACGAATGCTAGAGTGTCAAAGGCAGTCTCTGCAGAGAGAAAGCCTTGTGGAAAAAACACCGCGAGACATCGAAAAACTATGCAAATCGATAGTGACGTGCCTTGTGCCTGCATTCAAAGAGAGAGCAGTAAAATAAGCTCAAACCCACATGGATCCATCCGTATCCGTGCGACGCGTGCGGTCACACCGCCCATAGCATGGCCTCATTCATTCACAGAAAAGCGCATAATATATCACTCCTCCCCTACCCCAATAAATCCCAATCTGTCTCTTCGTTCCAAATGTCCCACTGAAAACAAATCTTCAAGCAGATAGGACAACGAACATTAGCACAACATACGTCTCCTAAGAGGCAGGTTGCACAAACAACAAACAGTGAGGCAATACCTACTAATGAATTTTTGCATGACAGCTCGACTGATCAGTACCACAAAATGCGAATGTAAATCCCACAAATGAACGAATGCACTTCAGCAAAATCATCTCCCCACTACTTCCTGCCCCTGAAGCAAAGCTAGCAGATCAACCAACGCAAGCTTACGTAAACATGCACAGATATTACATCACCACGATGCAAAATTTATGAAAGCAGCGTCAAAAGGCCGATACAAACAAAAGAGACCAAGACTTTCTGTCGTGAGAACAGTAAACAAAACTCAAAAAGGAAATGTGACGTAACGCATCTAAAATTTACGCGTGTACTGCTGACTTCAGTTTGGATAGCCGATGTCGAAAGTTTCAAAACGCCTTTAACCACTCAACGCCATTAGTTATTAAATAACATTAAGAAACAATCGACCATTCATTCACTTACGCGCTTCTATTAAATGTTATAATCACTCGTGTGTTTATATTATCTGTATGCGACAAACAGCCACCTGTAGGTAGACCCGAGAACACATTCTAGAACTATGTTGTCTGCATACTTGACTACAACTTATCGAACTTCACTTAACTGTCGGCAAGTTCTCAAACGTGTAAAGTAAATGCTGCATCTATTAGAATATTACAGCATATTTGCAAATAACAGCACAATTTACGCATCATCCACAACATCGCTCCGAAATTAATTCCGTTGCACCTGCTGTTGAATCACTCGAAACTAGCCCACGACTGCAATGGTAGACATATTTCGGTTCCACTTATACGACTTCAGCTAAAGGACAAGAGATCAATAAAAAAGACGACGACGACACAGAGGATGAAAGATGGGTAAAATGGTGAAATGAAGGGCGGAGAACGAAGATTCAAGCACAATATTTGCAATTTAGTTAACTATAAGTCATAAACCCCCGAAACAGGTGATCGCATCGCTCAATCGCATTCCGTCATATCAGTTCACAAAAAAGTGCACAGATGAGTTACCATCAACCGAAAACATCACATTCCCTTCTCAAAAGGACGGAAAGCAAACAATAATCCGCAATAAATGAGCAAAGTCACGCGCAAGTTCAGCGCATAAAACTTTGGCCTTATGCTTTAATTCTACTAAGCTTTCTTAGTGAGTACACTGGAATATTTGTTCTGAGAACAATACCGAAGTGTTGAACCATCTTCTTGAAGCTCAAAAATTACAACCCTTCATGGACTGCCGCCTACTCAATTTTCATTTCATGCTTGTTGCATACTCTCTGTTTTACCTTTTCCCCATTCCATCATCTCTTGCGTAGTCCTATTTTGCTACTTCCCTTTAACATGTCGAACCCCATGAAACACGACCTACTAGTTGCTTATCATCTCCAGTCTGCCGTATGATCACCCGTATGGTTTACACTTGTACACATGGGGAATCCTGAAATACAAGAGAACTCAGTGCCAAACCAAAATCTTCACTTTGTAAATCGATCACCTCACACACGATAAGCACAATTCCGACAAGCCTTGAAGTTACCGAGCAAATATGCGTAGCTGATCTCTTCTTCTTTCCTTGCAACTAGAGGCATTAGGTTTTTAGTGCTAGTTCCCACACTGCAGTTATTACAATTTCAAGGACGTCCGAATGAATATGCTTGGTTCTCTATTTAAACACTATACAATTATGCCACACTCCGGTAACATATGCAAATGTTATGCGTCCAATTCGAAATTATCACAGCTGAACTCACCAGGAAACAACCCATAAAAGTATGCAACAGAAAAAGAAATCCACCTTCAGCATAAAAACACAACCAAAGATTCGTCGCGCTAACTCGACTCCCTCTCAAAATCACTTCTGAACGTTTCGAATGAAGGAACAGCTGCCCTTGCAACCACGGTTGTGGTTGCAGTTGTTTTGATTATTTGACAAAGTTTTGTTTCCTGCATTTTTTTCCTGTTTCGCTGCCTATCACTGAATGAAGAAATGATAAGCAGGACTGGTTTTTGCCCCAATGCTTCAATGATTTTTGATCGCATGCACCCCCACATCATCTCAGTATCAACGGTTTCAGAAAACGCAAGGAACAGCAGACAGAAGAAAATAAAATCCTACTGTCAATAAACCACTATGAGAAACCTCCGTCGTCTATAACAGACCCTTTATCCTCCTCCCCCTCTCAAGAATCGTTTCCCCTTAAACATTAAGTGAGCCCAACAACAGGATAACTCCGCTCACTTCTTGTCACTCCTCGCTTGCGCGCTCTTATTTGCCTTCCTTCAAAACAGCGTTGAATGAGCATGAAGAAAGGAAAGGGGGTGATGCAGGAAAAGAAAGCGTATTCGCTTCACCTCCGATGCGCATCATAAATTTTTTCTTCAGCTCGTAAACAACAAGTCTCCTACAGAATTTTGTACCTAGTTCTTCAGGCTACTTATTTTCGCTGGACATTTTTTTTTTTTTTGAAAGCCCCTCGACACTAAACTGCTCTAGTTGACGAACCCAAGAAGTTTTCTGGTCCCAGTGTTTGCAGCTGCATTTCCTTCTTGATGCCGATGAACCTCAAATGTTCTCAAAGAAATTTCGATGAGGGGAAATATTGTTCGCCCTCCAAGGCGTTTCACCAGGCAAACATGCCCCATGCTAATAAGCATTTATAATTCACTCCGCAACCAGCGAGTTAAGCGTTCAACCAAGCAATGTGATACTGAATCGGCATGCGCACATTTCACGACAACGTTGCCTCCACATTTACGAATGCACTTCCACTTGTGAGCCTAAAGTCCCAAGAACAGAGAATAACTGACATCAGCAAAGCGGGAAAAAAAATGAAATATTCTAAGACGACAATGTTAATGGCACATTCTAGAAACAGAAGCATACCCCGCCAACCTCAACCACAGCACTCCCTCCCTCCTCCTACACCTCCCGCCTCTGGAAACTTTTCGCCGAAATATCCTGATAATACACGCACTGCTCAATTGTTTAGCTGTGACGTAAGCACAACATGTATGTCGCCGCACACAAGATCAATACAACTTGCTAAAAAAAGCGCCGCATAGAGGCGTCGCGAATTTTCGGATCGCCTTCGAGAAGGAAAAAAGGTGATGTGTGCGAAACACCAAAAATTGCAGCCATCTAATCAAACGCGATGACGTGAGGCACTGCACGCTAGTTAACGGCCGCCAATATATTCGGATGCCTCACAGACACAGATAAAGATAGGAACACATCACCTTTTTCCTCACAAGCAGTGCTATCCTCTCATGCCCCCTCTCTCACCACTCACAAATATAGTTTCGCAAGATAACACATTTCAAACTAAACATAACTACAGTTCACGCACAACTTGGGGAAACGAAAGATTTGTAGCAGACAAGAATTTTAACAACGAGATGAAAAGTTCGCATCGCTAGCATGATGCATGAAATGTGCTTCCTAACACTAAAAGAGATAGAAACGCATTCACAATTAAACTGGAGGTTGCTGCATGTGCACGAGGATCGTTGTTTGTTATGAATGTGCAACTGTGGGTGTTGCCAATATCGAGACAACTTATCCAAGTACTTAATGCTAAATCCGCAAACATCGCGGCAGTAGGCGTTTTCCTTCAAAGAAGGAACTTACTGAAGCGAGATACAACTCAAACATCACAAAGTGTCATGAATCAAGGAAACTAGAATTTTGCGACAAATACAATCAATCACTTTGAAACAGTTGCAAAGTTTCTCAGGTACTTCTCCGTCACTGTTTTCAGAAGTGAGTGTTGCTAACACAGAGGTTAAAAACAGTGCCAAACTTTTGAAATATTTCATATTCAGAGCGCATTTTGATTACGACACATTAACACCAAGACTGTATATCCTTCAAAAGCGGATGCCGACCACATTATATTAACAACGAAATACCCTAAAAGGCTATCCAAAAGATAATAAGTTTTAGTCCTCAGTCTTTCCAATATCCTTCACCAACATCCCGGAGTGGGATCGGTTCACACTAGCATTTTACTTCCCCGCTAATTCACCAAATAACGAGCAGCAATTGAGTTGCATACGCGATCAGGCTGGTCCTTTGCGACAGCTCGATTGAAAAAAACTTCAAGGTTAATGGTTACAACCTTCTATTATATGAAAGAACCCCACTGCACTGCACATTTACATTCGCTCCAACGGTCGCTAAATAAAACGGACTGCGTAGCAGAGCATCGAAGCCATACGCTGGCGATACAAAACGAAACATAAGGATCTTATAATCTCTACTTCACTTGCGAGATTGCATTGCGGATAATACCGGACCCACGCATCACATACCGCAATGAATGTTCACAGTATGGACATTTTATGACGTAAACATGCATATTTATGTACTGCTTCAAAGATTTCTATAGTAAATATAAGTGATTAAATCTGTTGCATTGCACGTTCACATTCGTTTTGCATGCACTTTTGTCGCCTTTTACATCAACACTGAAATGGTGCAATTCAGAGAGTTCCTGAGTCTCTCCCTCACCCCAAAAACATCACTTGTTCTTTCGCAGTAAGCAAATCGCGTTACAAATAAAGTTCTTAACAAACTCTCTCATGCTACGTTTTGTGTGCGTTTTTCGAGAGAATCCGTTTGTGCTGCTAGTGCACTTTACACTGTAAATACTCTCAAAATGCAGATCATCCTTCCTCAATTACAGCAGCAGCGCCTCTGTTTAAGTTCGACTTGCATCACACCAAATGATTGCACCTTGCTTTCATGGTTTTAGCGAAATCACAACGTATATTGTCTTAGAAGACCGCACCGGGGTCCTACTGAAAATATGTATCTTCGCTGTTTGGCTCATCAATCCAACTGAGTACTGTGAACAGCAGAAAAATGATGCGCAACACAGAAAAAATCCCTTTTCTACTCGATTGGCGCTTGCGCGTGCACTACTTCACAAAAACCTTTCTCGAAAAACATAATCTGAAAAAAAAAACAGATGCCGATGGGCTGTAAAATGCGCGCCGATTTTTATGCACAACTGAATGCGCATAACTCGTCGGAAAATCGGTGGATAAACCTTTAAGTCAAGAAAGGAAGTCACTGTTTGACGCATATCATACTCAAACAATTTCTCAGCTCCACCTTCAACAGCCCTGAACCTGAAACCATCTAAAACGTATATACAAAGAAAGCAACAAGAAAACAATCACGCAATGAAGCTCCTCGTGAATGCAAAATTGCAAAGGCACACATGAAGAACAACATCACTGAAAGGACGGCGAAAACGACGAACAAAAAGGAACGAAACTCGATGATACAAACGGAATAAACGCAAACAATTTTTGGGAAATAACCGGCGAGCACCACGAAAAGCGATGTTCTCAAACGCATACTATCATCTCTTCGCCATCACCGTATTGACTGATGAACGATCAATCTTCGAAAAAGATGAAAAGCTTGTAATTTTTATGCCAAATGGTGATCAGAAGCTTGGTTGCAAGAAATTCTTAGCACAACATTTTCAATCCTCAATGTGCACTAAGGATATTTCAAGTTTTTCGAACAGTGCCGGCAAAGAACAACCATCTCCGACATCTCCCACCCTCTTCTGCCCTCAACCTAGCCCCTCTTTATTTACACGACATTAAGCTGAATAGACAGCGGGTGATGCTTCACGCCAGAGGCAACAAGAAGCGAAGAAGCAAAACAACAGAGGGTGAAGATGACAACAAATGTATTCCACATCTCTGTTAAATGACAGTTCAACAATTTTAAACAATCGTCCACGGCGCAGCAATCCACTTTATATTATTTGCATTCTGCACCCACCTGTGATGCAAGAATAGAAGACAGTCAAATCAACAACCTACAAACAATGCCATAATGGTAGAAAGAGAGATTACATTAAGGACTCCATGCAAATGAGCCGCGAACACCAAGTTGGGAAGACGTCATTGCAAATGGCTTCAAAATTAGGAAACCCAATCGCAGTTGGAAACTTTGTAGCGCAGTGATGGTCGATCGGAAACCACATGGGATTTGAAATTTGAATCTATTTATAGTCTGACATGAAATGAAACGCTGTGAATTTCTTACTACAAGCACGCTTCCGCAAACTTTCGAAGGCACAGGGGAAGGCTAAGAGAGGGACTTACTAAGGGGGAAGAGCCCACTAGAAGAATAGGATAAGAATACTTCGTCTGCAGCTGAACAGAATCCGCAGTTAGCTTATATTTGCTCACATATCGTATTTCGCCTTATTGAAGGTACCTTAGTTAATAATAATGAATCAGCAGACACCATTTTTCAACTCATTCTACTTCTTTCCGTCTTCCTTTTCCTCTTCTCCCTTAAATTACGTGGCCTTGCATATGGGCTAACAAAATTGCTACCGATGACAGCTAAACATATAACGACGACTTCGAATTGATCCGTTATCTACATTAGACCAACAAAACGATTACAAGCAGTCCCACGCCTTTGACTGAAACTGAGACAAGACTGACGAAAAAACACATGAAAACGAACATCCGCGACAATTCTATACATACTTCGCCCGCCTATGCATTCAACTGCTACGCAGTAGCCAAATAACAATAAACTTGGCTACAAACTACAACTCGTTCGCAGCAATATTACCCATTAAGTGTCCGCAAGCACATGGTATAATCACTTCCTCTTCTCTCCACAAATACCTCACATGACTTGAAGCTTCCTTGTGCCCCATTAAACTAGCAGCCTTATATGCTTGCTACAGCACTGATATAATGCCTCAAACAAATGAGTGCTATACATCAAAACGATCGGCTAGTTTTGCGCAGGATATGGAAATTTCTAATGCGCGGAAGGTAGCGAAAGAGAATGGGAACAAGGACGGTAGAGGAAGGATGAGGAATGGGAGGAGTGGAAGAACTAGGGAGGAAGGGAAGGATGAAAGCGTTCCACCCGAAAGTTCGAAAAAATCTCCAAAAACTTCGAAGATTGGCGTGATGGCGAAAAGGACAGCACATCCAAAATTTCACGCCACACAATACTGCACATATATCACATTGGTTCATTTATGATGCTTCACTTCTCCTATTGCACTTTTTATCCATTCTTCTATAAGACTTTGACCTTTCCATCGAACACAGAAAGCTTCAGGAGGAAATTAAAGAAAACGGACGAAGAGAAAAAGAGAAGCTCAAGAAAGGGATCAACAGATTATCCTCTGCAAATATGCTTAAAATAGCTGTGTTTAAATAGACCCTTACCGCCCTCCCTTTCCTCTCCTGCTTTCCTTCAAGTAATAGCCACTCGTCGTTAAGTCTCGAAAAGACCAATAATCCACCCCCTTCGAAGAAAAAGTCTCGCTCATGTGTTCATTATGCGTTATTTTAATCGTTTTGCCATCCTTATGGCCATACACATTCACATTTGCCTCATTTCCTATTTCAATTCAAAATATATACCCATACGCGTGCCCGAGCCGATAAATTTTTGCACATTTATCAGAAGACAAATTTTTTCGCGAAATATCTCTTCAATACGTGAGTGAAAATAACGGTATTTCCTTAAAAATCGCAAAGAGAACATTTCCAGACAATCTTTCCGCTTATATTATTCCGACTTTTACATTCCTCCTCAGCAGCTGCCTTTATTTCTTCCGTATACTTTTCCTGTGTTCCATATGAATGTTCAGTTGGATGGTGTGGAAAGTGGAGGGCGTGAAGGTGAGGCGCCAAACTGGAGCGAAGACCCGACATGGATGGAAGGGAAAGTGGAGAGGACAGCGCTGATGGAACTTCTACAATTTCGCATTTCTCAATGAAGAAAAACAGAACTGATATTTACAATACGGAGGCAAACTTAACTCAAAATCAAAAACCCGAAATTCTTCGAAAACCGCCCCACATCAGCCAGAATAGGACACTATCAACCTCCTTCAGCTACCGAACTGCTCATGCATCGTTCACCCACACATTACTGCAACCAGCGTTTTGTAATTAAAACTGCTACGAACTGTTTGCATAATTTCCACTGAAAATTTGTGAGCATAAAACATCGCGAATAACGCATGCTCACTTGATCATCGTACTGACCAAGAGCTTAACAACTGCGGAAAGCTGACAAATACGACATGAAGGTTGGAAAGTAAAGCGAGAGAAAACAATCAACACAACAAGAATAAATAAACAATGAATGAATTGATGTGGAAACGATACGAAGACATGAAAACATGCAAAACGTTTTCGAAATTTAAAAGAACTATAAACTATACCCAATAAACAGCGCAGTAACAAACCCACATCTATCAGCTTGAGCAAAAAGGACCGAACATCCACAAATCTCTTACCATGGACACCGAAAACTATGGACCTATAGATCCCGCATGAACCACTAGTTAGCAGCGCTCATCCGTCCCGAAGCACGAAAGATCTTTGCAGCAACAGCTGTCTAAAACTCAATCGCCCATCGCTATCCCCCGACCCGGCATCTACAGATATACACACAGATTGAAACTGAGCACAGCACCAATTAGCTATATCCACCCTATTCACGCAAAGGAAGTTACACAACTTCCTGCAAATTGTTCACCATTAGCACACGCACTTGCGACGCATAAAACAGTCAACCCTATCACTTGACACAATAGCCAACACAGTTCCCCTCATTTGCGTATCACTTGTACGAATGATAAGAGAATAGACAACAGCCGAATAAATTCAAAACTGCCCAAACAATATTCGTTCTACGTATCAGCTTTCTTACGACCATACGACGTATCGATTCAAACATACTTTCATACGAGCCAACTCATCGAACCATATTAAACCACTTTCACCACTACGACCTTTTGTTCGCATGAAAACAATTTTCCACAGTTATTCTTATTTTACAACAAAAATGCCGAAAAGAGCCTTCAACTAAAAAGTGCAACAAAAAATTCGCATATGACATCATGCCACACATGCAATGACATCCCTGTACGACAACGAGAGGTCACATCGCTCGCCATTTACCATAAAAACCGAAAGAAATGCAGTCAACGTGAAATCACTGATAAACAACATAATGCCCTTTCCGCTTCTTGCCATAAAACAGAACGTGAAACCGTATGGCGCATGCATTCTTTTCCTCACCGCACACACCCTGCCCTCCAATCGCTTAAATCTTCGTCTACGAATCTCCACCATGCAAGTGTTCGGTTGGAAGTTTCGTAAAGAAGTAAATCACACGACACATCAGCTGATCCCACCTTGGTTCCCGACAGCACAATTATTTCAGGCGCACAGAGCTATGATGCAAAGATCCATAAGAAATAAAGGAACGGACGCACCAGAAGATCGCACACGGCACGTACTTCATGGAAAAACGTCGAAGCGATGTACAAACACTCAAGATCGATAAGGTGACATCGAATGACATGTTCTATTGCAAAATTCGACAACGCCACTTCTTGCCCATGTTCGCCTAATCTGGCAAATTGTGCCCATGAATGCAACAATACCTTTGCAGTGCTATAAACGAGTGAAAACGGGTTGAGTTTTTATAGTTTGCTTTAGATAACACATCTATTCGATTTCATTGTGGGTCAATTCCAAGCAATGACCAAACTACGCTCACATACGCGCATCACATCACTACAACCTGTTTTCGTAAAATTTAACGAGAAGCACAAAAACATTCAGCCGATAAAAGCGCCAACTGGTAAGTTGATCAGAGATCCCTTTTGCAACAAAACAGCGAGCAATCAGCAGGAAGCTCATATAACTGCATTTCACACCTTTTACAACATGAACTTTTGAAGACAGTTCGTCATACAGCATATATGTTTCTGTATACATGTAGCATACATATATATGTACCTATATATATGTACATATATATATATATATATATATA
>JAARMF010000536.1:0-24497 GCA_022844705.1 Toxascaris leonina | reverse complement strand
AAAAAAAAAAAGCTTGACTCACGATTGATTTTGAACGGTACTTATCACTGAAGAAAGTAAGAACCTCTCCACCAAACTGCTATAACATTACTGAGAATACCCCATCTTACTTAAAAAGAACATCAGATTTGAGCACCAAAATGTTGAAGAGAATGATGAAAGAAACCTTTGCCGCGATCGAACTGTGAGAACAGTTTGCAGGAGTGAAAAGCAGCTTCCGCTTCAATGTAAAATTCGTATCGTCACACGATGCAATGATGCCCCACAGCAACACAATCTTAGAAATACGATAAGACCGCTCGATAATGCTGCATTTTCACAAAGAACATCAAAACGATTACAACTAAAATAGATGCACCTATATTCTATACACCATTCATAACCAAACAACTGCATAAAACAAACTATAAGCTTCCCTCCGCGATCACTTCAACTTTTCTTTGTTCATATAAATACTATGCATCCAAATAAGCGTCGGTTATATTGTTTATTGCCGTAAGGACGTTCTTTTATGTCACAGTTTCCACGGCGATATCAACAGCACCAACACAGTACCTTCTAACACTCTGATCTCATATGACGTGAGGTTTCCCTTACCGTCACCATTACATCATTCACAAACAACAATGACCACGATGCGTAGGCCTGGAGAAACATTTCCGGTTGTTGCCACCTCAGATGGAATTTAGGCTAAAATCAGCGGTACCAATAACATTCACTATTAGCATCAATATAACTATTACTAATGTTGCAAAATCCACCTCAAATCGAGTGTCATAATATTTCATGGACTCACAGTCATAGAAACGCCGTAATTAGTGATATCTCTTGCTATAACGTTCTATAGTGAAAGAGTATATTTAACAATGGCAACAATTTCAATGGCTCTTCGTTGGCCGTTAAGCTGTTGACGATTCCTAGCACGGCTAGCATAGGAAATTAATGGTAATTCCATTGATGATTCTTGACGACAAATTGAACAAATGAATGATAGGTATTTAAGAGAAATAAGAGCATTTCTCGTCCATACTGCTGATAGCAACGAGCCTTACGATATTCGCACAATGCACCACATAATAAGTGCTCATTGTTTTGAGATCACCAAACTCTGCATAGACAAGTTTTGAAGCTCGGGCTCCGAAAAAATAATACTTGAAAAAAATCGAAGACCATCACTTAACCACCGAACAAGCATACCAAACACACATATAGGCGCAAATAAAAATACATGAGCACACGAACACGAGTAGAAAGCACTTTTACTTGCTTTGCAGCAGCAATCCGTTGAATACCACAGGGTTGTGGACTGCCTTTGCAGGTACCCTCACCAACCCGTTCTTCCTCCATCTTCGACAGCTTCTTTTCTAACTGTTCCCCGTCTTCTTGGTCAAACCTCTTATCACGAAGGCCTCTTCAGCAGAAAGCAGATTCTTTGGCTCGCAAAAACTCTTGCTTGGTGTAATAAGACAACTTCGGTTCCGAGTTTTCCAGTAGCTCCGCTGCCATGCCAAACTGATTTTCGACTGCGACCTCCTCGACGACCTACTTCCGAGTTCTCCTTCGCGATCTCTTCAGCCAAACCGTCTCCTGATAGAGGATCTTCTTCACTCCTTCCCCTCTCTTCCTCCCTTAGAAAAAACACGAAAACCACCTGGCACTACCTAATACTACTGAAATGCAGTGGAAATTTGATGGAAGTGAAGAACTTTAAACCAATGAGCTATGTTTATCAGAAGGCACACAGGGATAGGAATTCTGGCCACTTTTCAAGAATTCAGATCTTTCGAAAGCGATCAGCATTAATTTGATCACATTTGGAGCGACTAAAATTTTAGCTTCAACCCATCATATTCTCAAGTACTTGTACCTTGGAGTGATGAGGGGGGATAAAAATGCGCAAACGTTGCTGAGAAACCAAATATTACGATCTTAGCCCATAACCCCCCTCTTTTCTGATTGGTAAATAGAGAGAGGGACCTATTCCTGTCCTAAAATATATTACTTGGCATTATTCTGCTCCACAGCAGTATTGAAGAACAACGATGACTCAGCCATTTTCGGAATATTGGAACTAATGTTTCGGCCACCGAATGGGAAGATCGAGTTATTCGAATTGTTCGTTTGTAAAAGATCCCTTTGTTCGTTCACAAGATCTACGCACGCAGGAACATTAATACGAACAAATTATCGAGCCACCACTTTCACAGCACGAGAAAGCGTTCTGATAAGAGAGGAGACGTATTGGCTAGGATTGGGATCTTTAATTCCATAAATGGTATCAAAGTGTCTTTCAAAACCTCAACCGAATAATTCTCTTTACGTTTTACTGCCATCTTCTAAAGACGACCAAATTCAACAACGCTCAGTAAATGATGAAACAATACGTTTATTATTCATCGAGTCGTTACAAATCGCTTGCAAAAATTCACAATCAAAAGAAGCATGGGTTAAATAAAGTCGTGGTTGTGGAATTGCATTAAACTTACGGGCATGGTTTAAACCCATTCCCATACCGGTTGCGACCGAACCAGGTTCCATCTGGGTTCACCGAAGCTTTCTATTCGGTCGAGGTGCATATGTCAACTTTAAGAGTTAACAGCTCACGAAGATACGATGAGTCATAACACAACTGAAGATTTGACGTCGCATTACGATGCTGCAGACTGCGGTGAGCAACTACTGCAATCACAAGATAATAGAACCGCACTGATGAGCCGACTCACATGCAAGCGGACATACGCACAGACACTAGCCACCCATCGAACAGTTGCAATCAACCTGCAGCACCTCAAGGACCGAAAAGCATCACCAAAACACCAAACAGCTCGCACTAGAAGCAATCGAAACCTTCGGCCGAATTGGCACGAGATTTTCAAAACTGGTCTTGAGAAGATCGGCAAATTATAGCAGCCCTATTACGTCATAGTTTGTTCGAAACTTATATTCGGCCAGAAACGACTAAAAGAGAGAGGAGCGGAGGGGATGGGGGAGGGATCGACTTCGTATGCAAGAGTGAGACGTTGGTAAATTAGCGGATGAAACCGCCAGTGAACAATTTTTTTGATCTGTATTCGATCTATGGGAATATTAGGGAAGTTATTTCGAATTTCTTTCGAAGCGTTGCGAAATTGGATTCATCCAGACAGGCATCCAGTATGACACTGCTCGAAGCTTCAGAGATTTTTATGAGAGAACGCACCGTTTGAAGGAATTATTTCGGTGCGATGACTCACGAAGTGCATAATGAGAGGTATCTGAAACTTGAAAACCATTGGATTTGGAATTTACATACAACCAAAATCAATTTCAGTTAATCCCACGATGAGATTGAGACGCATCTCTTTTATGGTTCGTCGCAATTAAAGTGTTGTCGCTACGAAATTTCAACGAGACAAGCACATTGCCATGAATCATGCGACTGCAAGGTGAATCGATTGCACTGCGATCATAATTGCAATCAATTCACTCAAATCGCCATAAATAATAGCGTCGTACACAAAAAAGTTTCTCTCATATTTGGAGTCGAACTCAAAACAACGAATTAAGCAAAGCGGATGACGAACCAGCAAAATCACACGACGTGCTGTTGCTTTCAATTTCAGGATACTGCGAATAAAACCCAAAATAAGCAACGGTGCTATTTTCGTTCAATGCGGACAAGTTCCGTGAATCTTGGAATTGCACAGTGCAGATGAACAGTACCGCGATTTATGTTCTCCAGTGAGCCGAAGAACTTTAAAATATAAACTCGCGAATTATATAATTCGAGTTGCGTTTACCTGTGCTCTTTTTTAAAGAATGTCACTCGTACTCTCCTTCAAATTGAAAAGTTTGGATGCAGCTATTCAAAGTTGCCTCAAAATTCCCTTGTGCAAGTAGTTATGCAAATTTCATGTCATATATAAGCGTGCATATCTCAGGCAAAATACAGACCGTCTCAGGACATGTCGCCATAATTGGTCACAGTGAGGTCGGATGCATGAGGGCACCCGTAGTGGCCGACCGAATTTCGATGCTGTAGGGGAACTACAGGACAGTCAAACAGTTGTGGGTGATCAGTGACATGAACGCATATGACACAAGTTATGGAACCTAAATGGGCTAAACTGTAAGAAGGCAGGAGAATGAAGAGGGCGGTGGGGCAAACAGTCACTTAGAGAAGTTGAATCCAATAATAAATGGTTACTTGAAGGGAATCAATAGGCCGTTGAACAATGCTGCTTTCAATTTGGGGTGTGGCAAATACTTAGGGAGCTATAAATCTCTTCGGGGAACTATAAAACATGCAGGTTCCTCGTCGACACCCAGGTGTCACTTCTTTGAGCCTCAGTGCTAACCTAACAGTCCTTGTGATAGTAAACGGAACGAGTTCTTTCTCCTGCTCCTCCTCACTCCGCGTTAACCTTTAAAGTCTGTCCTAGTCGTACAATCACGACGGAGGTTGCTTCAGTAATCGATGAGGGTGCGTATTTCAATGCGACGAGTTTCACCATCGCCATTTTTGATGTAACAATCACATTTGAAAAAAGCTCGTTTCAATGAACTGATAACCAAAAAAGATGAAAACTCAGATCAGCAAACCGATTAGTAATCTATTGGCTAAGTCAAACAATGTGTTGGTTCAGATGTATTAACTATCTTGCACTTCATATGCCCCTATCCATAATGATGATAGAAAACGATGGAGAGGGCTGGATAATAGCTCCATTCAAAATGCACGTAAACGATCACCAGACAGGCTATGTTTCCAGAGAGGTGAGAAAGGAAAGAGGAGGTGAAGAAGAGCGAGAAGAAACAGCAGGAAAATCAACTTCTTGACTCACGAACCAATCTAAACTGTCCTGATCATTTCTTGAACCCACTGAGACATCGCAGAGGATGAAAAAGTTGGGGTATTCATATCGTGGATACCGCCAGCCTCTCCAAACGCATCATGGGCTAGGGGGTCTTAAGCAACGCTGTTGCCGGATGTAATCGTAAGTCAGCGTTCAAAAGAAGGAGACAGAAACTACAAACTTGGAACATTACAGAGATTAAAGAGCGCATTTCTCGCATTGTCTTCATATGATCGCATGGGCATCATACCTGCAGAAATCATAATCCAGTGGTACTATTCCGTCAGTGCAATGCAACTGCAACTGAATCGAAAGGTAGTGCAAAGTTCTGAAAGCGATCTTCACTTAGCAGTCTACGATCCGCTTGCGACTGCTCATCCGGTTGCGGATTTCCACTGCTCATCCGCTTGTGACCTCACCGTCCACAGGATTTATTGTTTCATTTTTTTTCTCTGTGTTCCCTTCACATTTTTCACACGCAGTTGCTACCTCAGCGCGAAATGAGCTGCATCGGAGACCGGAAGTGTGAGGATGCGAAGCTCATTAACGTCAATAAATAAATGAATGTCCATAGTTGTAGCGTGCAATGGCCAAATGCCAATGCAAAATCCAGAATATCTGTAGTCTGCAGCTAAATTTTGGAACTGACATGAATGCTAGAAGATTGAAGTTGTCTGCTGCTGGATAGCGAAATGTGTGAGTTGAACAATTTCTTGGAGATGACGCCCAATAAATGCTAACCCAGTGCGAATGTGTCTGCACCTGAACTTCAACTTGCTTTTATCAAGGTGATATCAGTCGTCAATGCTGAGTGCGTCTACTTCGATTCCCTTAACTTAAGCCGCAATTCCGTTTTCTTGCATTTAATTTCAGATCATGAACTCAGTTACAGAACATGAACGCTACTAGTGGGAGAAATCCGACGGAATTACCAGCTTTTTTTCGAGTCCTCGCGGAATATAAAAGGTCTACCTTTGAGTTAGGTGGTAAGTGAAAATTTAAAGCTACTACTCCTGTTTTAGACTCCCGAAAATTTAAAGACAAGAAGCAGAAATAATATCGCTGCAGTGTCATTTATAAAGACTCGGGATGATTTAGAAGAAGTGCAAACAAAATGCGAGAGGTCATGAAATACTCCCAAAGTCCAAGCATGAATTGGACAACATAGGCACTTCTGCAAAGATACTCTGATAGACAGTCAGACCAGTTGGTGACAACGAGGATGGCCTCTAATGAACCTATCTCATACACGCACAAAAAAAACGATTCATAAATCCTTATTTTTGAAGTTCGGTTGATAATGAAGGATGAGTGCATGGCCAAGGTCGCGGAGGGGCTCATTGGCATCTTCTGCCTAAACCTTCTGCTATTCAGTGAAACAGATTGGATGTTTTCGAAGCTCATTCGATTCGCATTTCTTCACACGGATTCCCTCGTCGTGCCTTCATCTTAAACCGCACTTCTCCACCAATATCGTTCGTCTCACCATGAAATTTCCCGAACTGTTTCATTTCCTTCATCTTCAGAATTGTAATTTGCTGCTCATCCCTCGATTCGAATGCTATTAAAAGAAAAATCCACTCCCTCTGGTTGCTTTAGGTTCACGTTTTCGTCTCATCTCAGTCAGCTCAAAATTTTTTAAAACCTTTTCGATCCATTTCATTGTTAAGAATTCCGGCTCGATTGATTCCTCGAATGAGCAAAAAATGTGACTCGCTCCCCTTGAATTGTCCCAGTAGGCTTTGCTACAGTAACATGAGCAAGTTTTCGGCCCATTTTGCGAGCTCTTAACCACTGTGGACGTAAATCCCTTCACATTGGGAATGATCAAAAAGTACAGAAAATAAACCTTGGGCGACCTTCTCCTCTAAGAAAAAACCAGGAAGTCGGAGAGACCTTAGGCGGCTTTGGTTGGAGACCCAAAATATTTTCGAGATATCATGTGTCACTTTTCCATAAAGTCGGTTTGTTGGATGCGGTCGGCGCCAAAATTCAAACCTGCTTTCATTCTGCATTTNTGGAAAATAAGTTCTTCCACAGATCGTTCACACATTCTCCTTGCCCCCCCCCCCCCCTCTCCCCACCCGCCTCCCCTCCTCTCTCACTACGACAAAATCTCGGACGCAAATGTAATGAACAGGAAAAGGTCCTCATTAACGGTTCGTCATGCATGTTATGAATATGTGCCATGTTGTATAAAACACTAAGAAATTTGGATTCTATCCCAGAACGATCGCAATATCATTTGTTTTCAAATTTGCTGTACAAGATCAAGAATGAGAAGCGCTTGATGAAGTAACTTGAATAAATTAAGTACATTCGAGTGGTAATGGTCTGCTACTGTCTGTTTCGAACGGATACTGAGGCGGCAAGCGTGGCTTATTTGTAGGAATAGAGAGAGGCTTTAAACCATCGAGAGGAGACCGCAGCTAAGCTGTGAGAAAATCTGCTCAAATTGACGTGAACTGTATTGAATCCCTTTTATTCAAATAAATAAAGAATTACAAGTGACAGCGAGGTTATATTCTGCCCAAAATAATTTCAGCACATCATCTCTCGTCCCGATACGTGGATAAATTGAATCAGGTCAGTCGACACACAAAGGTAAACAACAGGACACATGAGTAGGTGAAGCATGCAAAGTGCAGACCTTTCCACAGTCAAAAGAAATGAGCAAATTGTGCCGAGGAATTGTAGTAAACAGCTCCACCTGAGCAGGAAGAGATATCAGGTCGTGGAATGTGAGGTACACAACTCTAATAACGCTCTCAACTGTGTCCACCCCAGCGCTACCTGCTTAGCCCATTTCGTTGTGCGTTATTCATTGACCGCGGGAAGTCATTTGACTTTCATCAGCCATAGCTATCGTTGGGCGGGAGCGGGAAAGTTAACCAATGAAGTCGGTAGGACCACAACGTTAAGCAACTTTTTCACTTATATAAAATAAAAGATATTCTCTAGCATTTTCATATTCAACGTGATTCAAGCGTTCATGTCGAAGTTTTCACGAGTTTTTCTTCGATCGAAAAGGTTTGAAAAAATAATCGGACAGATGTAAGACGCATGCAGTTTTTGACACAATAATGGGCTGCAAATCGCTTCGAAGTTGGTGAAGCAAATTAATGGTCGGTGAGAAGAGGCGAGCTGCTGGAAGAGTCAACTTCTGATATACACTTCATCCAGCAAATATCGTAATTTCAATCTCATTGTTTCTTGAGCTATGAATCTCAGACAGGCAGACATACATGGTGGTGCACAGCATGTTTCAGAGACATCATATCGCCATGAGGCATTCTACGAATGCCAGTTCGCAGAAGACCGTAAATACAAAGATGTGTCCACTTTGCATGAAATTTATCGAAAAATGGACACATCTTTTCAGCACACGGAAGTGGATTGTCATCCACCGATATTTGTCGACATCATCAAATGCATTACAAGAGAGTTTCGCGAAGTAATCTTCGTCTTGGGGTCATTTTTAATGGAACCAAATGTTCTTAAAGCATTGGAACTATTTTGAGATATGATTTGTGAAAAAGATTACTTTCGGAATTCGAATGAAATTCGGGCAGTTAACATGATCAATTGCCGACAAATCAGTTGACGAGAATGAATTATATAAATTTGCAACGAATGTAGTTGCAATCTAAAGAAATTTTTTGCTCTTATAAGATACGGCATTCGATGACTTCATGCAAAACAATAGCGCTGATAGAGACGTTCACTTCTTTTTTTCTTGAAAACGAGACGCAAATACAAAAATTAGCAAGAGGAACTAAATGCAGAGATATTATGGCCAAATTGCTGCATCAAACACCAAGCGACGTTCAACTTTGAATTTTTAGACCAATCTTTGAGATTTTGAGAATTCGAATGAGCTGTTTACTTGGATCGGTTCAGACTTTTATCGCATTTTAATGTTAATAAGCAATCACTCCTTAATCGTACGAGGGGAAAGAATAAGGCGAGAAAGAAGCGGTAGGAAACAAGCGATGGAGCACTGCCAAGTACCATATTCGTTTTTCAGGACAATGATGAATGGAAAGTCGTGAACGCAAATTATTTGCGAATAAATTCAATGCATTTTCAATGATAACGTTCATCGGAACGCAGGTGTTTTCGGCAAATTGGTATAGCAGGTGTGCAGATTAGTGCGAATAATCAACGAACATTCACGGCGCTTACAACATTTGCACCAAGCTTTAGAAGTCTCTCACGTAAATCTTTGTCTTCACTGAACCCCTTTTCCATGAATAAGCCGCTCTTCTCTGTCTCAGAAAAAAGTAACTCCCCTCTTAACAATGCCCCTCTTCAATTGTGAGATGAAAGGATTGTCGCTTTTTCAGATACGTCAACAATTACGCACCGCCGTTGCATATTGCCAAATTTTGATGGAAAGGACGGCCCTCTACTCCACCCGTCCTCCTCACACAAAAGACATTTGATTGTGCAGGAAACGTCGAATGATTTGCAACCTCCCGAGTCGTGTTTGAGGTGGCACAGTATCTGCAGCAATGAAACTACTACAGAGGCGAATATATCGATAAACTGTCTCCCCTAATTGTGCATCTTTAATGGTCCCATATTTAGTGCTTGGAGAGAAAAGAAATTATATGTCGTACATTGATGGCAGTCGAGCGAAAACGATCGTTTTTCTATCAACCCTCTTGTGGCATTCTTCGCATGCTTAACGTGTGAATCGCATTTCCATTGCCTCCAGCTCGATGAATGAGTAGTGGCAGCTCAGTTTGTAAAAGGCATTCAACAACTGCAGAAATATGCAGAGCAACCGGCACAATAAGCGTTTTTGCATTGCATTCATTGGGTCAACGGGTTGCATAGACCATCAACAAATGCATAAAATATTGCGCCTATCGATAATGCAAGTGTGCATGCAGATATCTTTTACGATCGTAAAAAGAATAACAGCCCGCTGATGTAAGCAAATATCTTTGAGTTTTTCAAAGTTGCAAATCAATGTGAATGACGGAACAGGAGGTCACTGAACGTACAATGTAACAACCGACTTTCACAACCTTAGCTTTAGTCCCGTAGAAATTAAGGCGAATTTCATAACATATGGTGCGTAGTGAACAACCACACGGAGCTCCCCCTTTTCCGACTTGAACCAGTTAATGAGGTTCAGAAACCAGACAGTTCTCGCTGAAGCCATTGCAGGTAATGTCCTTCGAACGGTGAACAAGGGGTTGCACATTTGTCGCATGCATTCAAATGGATTTAGCAACGATTCCTACGAATTGTGTGCTCATACTCACTAGTTTCTCATTCTAGGAATTCGTAGCGTGCAGCAATTACAAACCCAATTTAAACTGATTGGATTAAAAAAAAATTCCAATCGGTTATCAAATGAGGGGAATCGTTGATTTCTATCAAAACATGGTTATTACAAGCATAAGGCCTTCTTTCACCAATAGCATTCACACTTCATCCAGCTTTATTCCAAAATAAAAGCGAACGGATGAACGATTAAGAACAGTTAGGGTGGATCCAAACAAAATAAAGTGTAACCATGAGTTTCTAAATCAGATGGAGGATTGGCAGATCCGTATTCGACTAGAACGGAAATACCCTTCTTGGATGGTGGAGTTAATTTGGAGAAATTTAGAGAAAAACCAGCAATGGATCACTTCGTTCAGTAATTCGTCTCGGATGAAAAGTAGCATTTATATTTTCATATACTTCTTCGTTAGTGCACATGTCGCCAAACATCAGTACCACTGCGTTCACAATCTGATTCTATACATCAAAGCATAGTTGTGAGTCTTTCCTCATGATATATCACTCATGCGACTGTTTCGAAGCATTTCACCAAACTACATCTCTTATTCTTTCTCTGTGCGCTGTTAAAAATGGCTTATCATGCAGCCGGTTGACAAGCACTGCCCTATTTCCTCCGTCGTTGCTGATATGCTTCCTAAACCTGCAAACAGCCCTCACCTTTGCTCTTCACCCCGCACCTCAATTAGGACAGCGAAATTGTACTTCGACTGATTAAATGATCTGAACTACTCAGGAGCGCGGCAGAGGGCGCACCTCTACTCTCCACCCCCCCCCCCCCCCCCCCCCCCCCCCCGCTCCCCAACTTTCCCCTCAACTTTTATGTCAATCTACTTCCTACCACATTTCGAGCTTATCATGCGCCGCTTTCAAATCTTCAGTCTCATTCGTCTTGTCGTGCTTCAATCATGACGCGTTCCGGCTTTCAACGTTTTTCGGAAAAATTCTCTGCTTATAGACGGGTGACCGAATGCATTCGAGTGATCGAGGGGAAATGTCGGTGAGATTGAATGAATTTCAAACATGCGAAAGTTTACCAACAAAAAGCACTCGTTAAGAATCGAATCTCGGTTGCACTCGAAGAAGCCGAAGAATGTCGAAATCGAATTTTAAACTGAAACTCAAATTTCGGCGTCAAATTCTGCTATCCGCTTATCACCATTGGTTGACTTTGGCTCATGAGCCGGAATGTCTTTTAGCGTAGGTTGTGAATGATAATAATGCTTACAACTTTAGTCCATCTCTACTCCACTTGCGATCACACTAATTAAACTGATACAAGCAAAATAATAAATTGCGAGTAACGGATGCACCCAAAATAGTCAATTCCATAGGTTTCGATCCCACATAATGATAAAGTTCTTGTTCGCCACCCAACAAGTGCTGCAGTTTCATAGCTGCTATGCTATACTCGTGAGTATACCTTTACATAACCAGTAGCAAGTAATAACACAAAAGTTATGCCCCATTCCTAGCCAACTCGTTCCCACACGCTTCACTCATTCCTTTCGTGGGTGAGGTGATGTCCCGAATTGTGGTGGAAGGGGGGGGGGGGAAGGAGAGAGGGTGTGGGAGGGGAGTCTTTTCAATTTCCGGGTTTGAGTACCTTCTATATTTTGTGAGAACTCAATTTCAGTCCAAGAAGTTCTATGCATATTACGAATGCATTTTTGTAAGGATTACCAGTTCGTCATGGTGTTTTACACCTTTCTTCGATTCTCATATAGGTGTTCTAGATGAAGCCTCGAATATCTAAATGTTTTCAACGAGAAAACCCATACGCCGGACTTACATATAATTGAAAGAATAATGCGACACACGAAAAATGTCGCATTCCTTCACACTTTCAATCAAACAGTGACACGCACACTATCATACACTAAAGTTGTACTGGTGTCACAAACCTGATGCCAAAACTTAGCAGACCATACACCTCGGAAATGTCACTGAACCGGAAGCTGTGATGGCTTTTTACAAAGTTCGTTGCGTTTTACGCCATTTAAAAGAAATATGAAATGTTCAGGAGTTGCAATTATCCACATAAGTGTTTAGATATAACTCTAGAACAGTGATGCTGTGCTCAGCGAGGTGATGCTCTAAAAATTTTTCTGTGAGGACATCAGCAAGCAGAAAACATCTCAGAGAAAAAACTGCCTGTAGAGAGAAAACAACACCTACATACAGCAATGTAGATAAAGAACCTGCATTTATTCTGTGCGCAAGTAGCTTATTCTTCTAACAGTCACTGAAATATGAGCACCAACTCAACAACTTCATAAATTCAGCCATATTTCTGGACTCATTGCTCAGCACGGAATCAATAGAGAGTATATGATGGTGATCAAACTTAACGGCTTCAAAAGATGATTTTGATGTACTTTGGCGTTTCCAAGTAAGCGTAAAACATACGCGATTTGTCGCAAAAACGAAATATGGAAGCCAAGAATTTCTCATCGACTACACAGAAATTGAGCCGAATGTTAAATCGAAAGTTGCAATGTTTTATCGACCTCTCCAGCCAATTCAACACTTCCTGCGACCATTGATAGCGTAAATATTGGCTCGACATATTGGTAGATGACTTTTGTATATCCTGATGCATTCGGATGCAACCCGATGAATTTATTAATTTGTACTGATCCTCGCTATATTGTGCCTAGCTGGATGATAAAGTGGGGTGGAGGGGAGGCAGAGTGTAGGCCATAATTGCACTCAGTATCATCATACCTGTAATGCACAATTAATGGTTTTCTATTTCAGTAGTTTCAACGATTTATGTCATCACGTTCATTACTTCGATGGAAGAAATGGTAACAGAACTCATTCTCCGCACTAAAGAGAGAAATAAAACAGAAGCAATCATATCACAGATAAACAAAGTAAAGAGATGTTCAACGATTTTACCGGATGTCTTTTGTATCATAAATAAATGACACTCCAATCGAAATTTGCATCCAACTGTTAGAAAATATTTGTCAGAAGAAGCATGCTTAAAGCCTAGGTTATTCTAAAATATTTGCTTCAACTGTGCACTAGAGGACTGCCTTAAGCATAAGCTAGAGATCAAAAATCACTAAGCTGGTGTGATGGAACACTCAGCTTTTTATGAGTTTATCTTTGGTGTTTCTATTGTGAACAGTGTGTTCCTAGGAAATTCACATGACGATAAAAACGTGGTGGAAAAGAGATAACTGCATTCTTGTCATAACTTATAACGCTCAGAAAAATTCTCGCAACGAAAGTCCTCCAACAAGAGAAGGCCGGGTCGTGGTTGAATATGAGCACACCTGGAAGCACATGTAGCAGGCAACAGATAACAAGAAATATGAAGTGTGTTAAGAAGGGCGCTAACGTGACATGAGGGAATATTGCTGTATTGTATAAGGCAACATGTCATTTATAGAGAACATAGCAAAAATGAAAATGAATTTTGTTAGACAGCACTCCATTGTGTCCTTTCTTCCACGTTATGCACCTATTAGGCTATTGTTAGAAGTGGTTGCAGGAAGGGATCTCACTTTATCGAGAATATAACAATCGAAGCAAAAGTCCTCTGAGTATTACAGCTCCACCGAGAAACGAACATCATTCAAGTTCTAAACGCAGTTAGGGGGAATTTTGATAGCAGTGTTAGCAAGGTATCATAATCTTTCCAGCATTCTTTTGGATCTTCGGCCTCGGTTTTTAAGAGGCCCTTCCTGCGTCACGGTGACACCTCACAAGTATCTCTGGATGCATACATTTACGATTTGTTTGCACACGCGTAAATGTATATGTGCGTGTTCTATGTGTGACACATGTATGCATGTTCACAAACCTCAGAAGCAACGATGTTCAAATTTGGTGGCTATAACCTACTCTGCATTTGCCTTCATATCCTCAGCTTCATTGCGATCCACTCTCTCCTGGATCAAATCTTTAAGGCAATCAAAAATCCTCAGATAATTTCATATCTAAAGTCAATCGAGCGAGCTCCAAAAACCGATTGGTCATTTCATGATTTATGCAACTGTTCGACCCTCATGAAAACGGATTATTAAGCGCCATCTTCACTAGGTTAGCGATGTTAAATTCACTCTCTCTTCCTCTCATGGCCCAAACCACTTGAGAGTTGAAGTTATAGGAAAGGTAAGTATATACACCTACGAACTCATGTGAGGCCACACATAACATATCGATGATGCGCTTTTGCAAAAGAAAACTTTCAAGATGATAGTGGACAGTAGAAAGTGTGTAGAAACACTAATGCACATTTGTCGCGTATATCGGTGAATACCGGCAGCAATTAATGCGGCATATTGACAATCAGATTTCATCAATGCTCTTCTCTACTAGGAAATACAAAATTCAACTCATTACATAAAACATTTTAAAGAATTAAATAATAAACTCGTTGTGTTCTAGGTTTCTATTGAATATTTATACAATAGATCATCGAATAGTACATAGTACCAAATAATCGGCATTCTCTCATAGCTCAGTTTTCAAGAATACAGATGATACAGTGGATGGTAATACGGTAGTTGCAGTTGTGGTCGTATTTGCTAGCAGATCGCGATATGCGGTCACGTTAAAGCATGTGGCACTGAGATTTGGTTGTGGGCATGAGATTGGCTCTGAGACAAGCACTCCTGAAATGCAAAGCAAAAATAATGAGTAAAACACATGGAAAACTATTCACTTACCACAAATCTACTGCACACCTTTTCTACCACACTCTATCATTTATTATGAAACGTCATGCCAAGTTTCTGATGCAGTAATACACGAAAAGTGCTATTTTCCAACGCATCACATTTCAACTGCAGCAAGTTTCAATAGGAGCCCACTGCGAAGACATAATATCAACGCATGAATGCATGCCTGTGTCTGTCTGTCCGTTCGTCTGTGCGCCTGGTGATCTCAGCCTGCCAACCACGACAGCTGATGCGTACAATCTTCGACACCGCAATTTGACGGTTTCATTCATACTATGGAGGGTTACTGATGAAAAAGCCTGACGATGATTTGCACATGTGAATCTTGAGTTGCGACTGTGCACCGACTGTGTGACAAAGACTGTGTGACAAAGACAAAAGCGATTTCCTATGAGGATTTGCAAAACGCATCAGGTTTTGAGAAAGACTGCACCTATCAGTTTTTAGGGTTTGTTTCTAGATAACTGAGTGCGACTTCGAAAGATCATAAAAACGTAAACCCGTGATGATTGATCCCTGCAAGGCTATCACTTTTAAATATAATTATAAACCTCCTTATGCTCAAATGTTCAAAAGAATTTTCTATTTGTAAGCTTAAAACTGAGTTAAATACGTAACAATACTCTCTCTATTTTTTTTGGCTTCCTCTACAACTAATTTTATGTTCTCGAGAACTGTAGACCTAGTGAAGACAACAAGCCAAAAGACTTTAATTCTCTAAAAGTGTTTCTTGCAGGAGCGCGAAATAAGGCGGAAAGATTTTCGAAAAAACTAACCAGCAAGACTTGCAGTCCAGAAGCATGAGATACATCCAGCCACGAGAGCTCGAACCGCCAATTTCGAAAGGAGTGGCTTCCGAGATGGAGCCATCCCTCCCAGAATGCCTAACTGGATACCAATTGAGCTTATGTTCGAAAAGCCACAAAGCGCATATGTTGCAATCATCTGTGATCGTGGCTGCAATTGCTCACTTGTTGATTTCCGATGTGAGAGACGCTCCCTTCAGAATTCAATCAAAACTTTCGAATGGTTTACGACAAATCCCATTTCGTCTCAACGTACAGCAATAATTTCTCACCCCAGGGAAGATCAATGAGAAGCAAATCTTGTTTTGAATTCAGGCCAGTAAGGGAACAATTTTAGCCCATTGCGAGTGATAATTTCTTTATTGGGAAACGTCTGCTTTTTAACTAGTGTTGCATCGATTCAGCTGAGAAATATTGGAAGGCGAACTTTCTACTGTACCCAGCAGCGCCTGCTGAATGGACGCCGTCTTGTAATAGCGATATTTGAGCGGAAGAATGAATAGCCGAAGACTCAGGAAATCCCTCAGCGCTTCTTCCCTTTTGCGGAAGTATAAACAAGCTTGACGAAATAAAAAAATTACACTGAACGAAAAAAGTTCGAAAATTACCGTCAACAACGGTGGATCGGCGGAAACCATTTGGCCTAATTTTTGATATGCAATGAACTCATTTAGCATCGTTTTTGTTCCCATCAATTGCGCCACACGCAACGTCTGGTCTGTACTTGACGTAACGCCCATTAAATATGCCAGTGGAAAGAACGCATAACCAAGTATAACCTTCAACGACGTTCCAATCAGAGCAACAGCAACCGGCAACCACAACATTACTCTATTTGTGCGCCGATGCACTACTTAAGTGACACACAGTTGGTATAGTAGGTGCGCACAACCGTGCAATGATGATCTAATAGGTGCACGCATGGTTTTTGCAGCTGACAATTTTGGACTAATCAACTAGGAGATAATTGTGCATTATTAAAAGAGCACAGCGGAGTCATTTCGAAGCGAGATGGTTGATAAACCGCAGTGAAGTGTTCTTCTGTGCACTTACAAATCTTGGCGACAAATTATTATTGCAATCGAGAAAGCGACAAATATTTATCACGGAGCGACCTCATCGTCCTTAAAGGCTTTGCAGATTATTCCACTGCAAAACAACCATCGCATCTCGTCTTTTGCAATTTCTGCTACCTAGATATGCAAGTTCCTACGGCCTTTTTCATATTTGCGAATGTGTGCTCTCTGTATGTGATCACCACACGGTTAAAATCTATCCACACCGAAGTAACTTGTAGGTGGCTTTGATACCTCACTGACGAGGAGTCATTAGCTATTATTATACCATCTCCTCAAAGATGGTCTTCGGGACGTGAAAAATATATGTAATTTGTCGACGTGATCTCGGAGTTGCTTTTGGTCCCGCGTTTTTTTTTTGCTGGGGGCTGGGGGGAAGGCGGCAGGGGAAGTGCTAGCCCTGTAGAAGTTTGGTGAATCCGCAAGGTTGCGGGGATGTCTAACCAGCTTTCCTTAGGAAAATCGTTGGGTATTTCAAGTCAATCCACTCCAGAAGAGAAACAGTCTCCATAGAAAGGCGGCCCTTCAGAAGGTGATGGGGTCAACGTATGCTAAGAGGTGCAGTGTGATTCTCAGACGAAGTATGTTAAAAGAATCTTTCTATAAGCAGCAAATGATTGAAAAGATACAATCAAAGAAGCGAATGATACCTCGAGATTCCATCCTTCATAGCCAAGTAGGCCAATGAGCCAAGAGATGACATTGTTTGCAAATGCTAGCAGTGCCAAGAAGACGATCAGATTTGCCAAAATGGCCATCACCAATTCAACAGCCATCACGGCACCGTTGCTGATACACTCAAGTGCGTTGCTTTCCTCCCTGGAACAAGTCTACTCTCAGTTATATGGCTGTGCGGCAAGTGTTTAATGAGGTCAAGAAATAATTTTAGAAATCACATGTTTATGGCTCTGTGACAGCACACCACATGTTCTCTTAACCTATGATCGTAGAGACAATTAGTTCACAAAAATTGGCTAAATGACTTCATTGTAATGATGTCGAAACAACCATAATAAATACATTCTCTCTTGTCGCAGTTATCAAAGTTTCATCGCATTTATGAGACATATCGTCATTTTCATTATGCAGATCTTTTTAGCCAACAAAATAATCACGCTGACTTGCGCCACATTCCACTCTTCCATTTCAACGCTTCAGCTGTCTCTTCCATACTCACCGTAATATTATACTTGTATACTGACGTTTGCGATACATATCTTTGGCAGTGCCGATCGCTGTAAGTATGGGAAACAGGAAATAAAGCCTTCATGTCTACTGTTTTAAGTTCAGAACACGCTCAGTCCAATTGGTGTTTATTTTGCAGCTTCTGATGAGAAATTTTCGAAGCCAAAATCCACTCTCAATGAATACTCACCCTTTAGGAAGACTGAGATCCTCAATTTTGACAAGCTGCGATTTCTTTGTTTCAGGATAGAGAATCTTCGAGCACGCCAATGAACCTGGTGCACTCATTACTGTCGATGATAAAAGGTACGTCGAGCATGCACCAAAACTGATATATGCAGCAAAAAGTGAGCCGGCAATACATGAGAATCCACTCGTCATAACGGCATGGATTTCTGATGGAGTCATTTTCACCAGATATGGCTTAATGAGTAAAGGAGCTTCACTCTGCAAACAATTTCCTCTTTCAAAAAAGGCAACGTTCTTGTGAATTTGCATCTGCAGATCGCTTTATAACAAAGTTATATTTACACATATTTTTGATGCGCTGCGAGACACCTAATGGCTCGAAAGCGTACATATCCGTCGATCTGCTCATGCAATAGTCTTGACTTGGGCATAACTGGAACTTGCTTTAGGAGTCTGTTGGATGTAACCTATCCTGCAAAAGTTCCTGTAACAGTTTCCTGTAGACTTCGGTCATTTTGCAGATGAGCTAAAGATGTGCATAAAAACTGCGCATGCGAAGGAACTGGACAAGTGAAGGGATCACAATATGCGTAGAAAAACGAATCTCTGCAGAAGATTGGTACAAGCGATCGGAATTCGACCGGAACATTGACGGATTGGCGGATACCCTTGCTACAAGCTGTCAGGTTGACGAATGGACTCGCAGAAGCGCACATCATGCCAGCCTCCCTGGTGCAATTTCCCATTTGTTCTTTTGAAGTTTAGAAAAAACGTAGGAGCAAAAATTGGAACTATTTTATATATTAAAACAGCGACAATGGAGAATTTTAAAAAAGCATTTGCTGCAAATCACCCGAACGAACTAATCCAAGCGATTGTCCATAGTTATTTATGAATGACGTCAAAGATTCGAAACGTCCACCAAGCGCTTTATGAGTTCGCTGAATATTCACCGTGTCGTTAATCAGCCTA
The DNA here is from genome assembly GCA_022844705.1 of Toxascaris leonina. Taxonomy (NCBI): domain Eukaryota; kingdom Metazoa; phylum Nematoda; class Chromadorea; order Rhabditida; family Ascarididae; genus Toxascaris; species Toxascaris leonina. Next base: position 5,439 of record JAARMF010000536.1, on the reverse strand, counting down.
AGAGGTTCATTAATTGGGGTTCGTTATATGAATCGAATGGTTCGCCATTTTTGAGATGAACAGCCGCTTCGCTTGAATTTCAAAATGCTGTATCACTATATCGAAAGTTACTGCGCAAAGCTCAGCCACGCAGTGTGCTGCGTCGAATATGAACTGGGGACCTCCTCCTCACCACTGCTGTGTGTCCCATTTCAAATTACAACTAAAGTCCAGATAATACTTCAGGAGTTGAAATTGACCACCATTTGTTCAAAATGTGCGACAAAACGAGACTCAAATCTTGGTAGAACTAGAGCTTTCATACATTTAACTGCCATCTCATCTCGAATAAAACACTTGGTAGGTGAAAATGCTCTGTGCCTTCTCCGGAGGCTTTTGAGAAAAACGCTGTTACTGAAACAGAGATCATCCTTTCTTGTAGACCTTTGAGGAGAGGTGTTTGTTTGCGTCAGTGATTATCAACGGCAAGCAGTCTACTCGAGAATACGCGATCCCCTTTTTCCATTGGAGTATTGTAGAGAAGTGATGAAACCAACTATCGTACGGTTATCGGTAACAAACCTGTCCAAGAAAAATGCAAGCGCAAGCATTCAACGATTCGGTGGCCGTTGTGCCAAGGGTGATCTGCATGAGCCATGCCATTTTCTTCAGCAACATCTGCATGATACCGTAGTAGTAGAGTAAAGCGACTATCGCACCAAAGTAGATCACAACTTGGATTGACTGCAATACTCTACAGTAACCATTTGATGCATGCCTACTTAAGCATTTGACTTTGAGTAGAAGCTCAGAAGCTATGTTGGGGATGGGTGCGACTTTTGTTCAGCTGATTTGTGATGGCTCACAAAGAGAAAGGCGATTCCTATTTACTGCGTTTGTATAGGATAAAAGTTGCTGCTGTATAGGACAAATATTTGAATTGATTCAGCAACTAAGGACACAAAGTTAGCACTCGCAAGAGACAGCTAAGGGCAGGTGGAGGGGAACTGGAAATGGAGGGGTTTGAAAGAGGGTGCTAAGGCTGTTTTACGACAACTCATACTAGATCGGATCGGACAACTCATACTAGATCGGATCGCAGAAATGATGAAATGGGGCTGTGGCCAAAGGATGGTTTCATATTTTTAGTCACGACACTATCAGAACGCTATGCGTTCGTTTTTTTAAAGAAAAACTCCGTAAGAATTTGTGCAGTAATTTGCTATTGAAAAGAATCATACAGCAGCAAGAAATATTCTTGACACTCCAAGCAAACAGGCGCCCTATCAAAACCACCAAAATAAATCGGGGCATCCCAGCTATGTCAACTGGTACAGTTTATATCAGTTTAGACTTATTCCGTCCCTACAGCAATGGAAGGCAAGAAGTATGAAAAATAATCGCGAAAATTGCTTGTTGAGCGAATTTGTTCTTCATCTATTTCTAAATAAACTTTAGGCAGTAAACTTATGCCGCCTAAGATTGGGCACGAGTTCAACTCTGTTATAACAAACTAATTTCCAATGTAAGCAACTCTAACAATTTAAAGAAATAAGAAAGAATGGAGTGCTTATTACCGAAAATGCGAACACCGCACTCATGCCGCATATATTCGGAGGATCGGAGAGAAAGCCATAAACGAACGATGTACCCTCGTAGGTATAATCGAGGAATACAACAATATAGTGAGACAATTTTTTGAATTTGTCGGAACCCCAATCCCATCGCAAGATCAACAAGCCGAAGATAAACTGCAGGAAATAACCCCAACAAACTGGTCGCCAATTTATCTGAAACAAAATCAAATCCATTCTGGATCAGTTTATGCAGCCTTGATGACAAATGCTTTCAAAGAAGTGCAGTTAATATCTCTCAAGTTTCAGCAATGAACATTTATTTCCTAGGCCGAAATGCGACTTGTAGGTTGGGGAAGGGGAAGAGTGGATGAAGGAATATGACCCGCATGGACCGAACTGATTACTTTTTTTGCATAGAGAAGTACTTACTCATCCTACCGTGGTGGAGGATAAGGGTTACGAATAGGCAAATTTTAGGGTAACGTTGCAGGAGTTTTCTGACATAAAATTCGATGTATTGAGGTGGCTCACTGTGTGCCTGAAAAATCATACATCTTTAAATCCTTGGTAGCCTTGAAAAGAGAATTACCCTTATCACCCGCTCTCTACTTTCACCACTCTCTTAGAATGTATGAAGCCAAGCTTCTATGCATTTTTCCACTTCATGCAAATGGACGTTAGCTAACAAGATGCAGACTGGGAAAATTTGAAAATCTCTAAACGTTTTCAATCACTGATTGAGACTTTGAACAGGTTGCGCCAGGAAGACTGATAAGCGTGTCAAACACGCCGGACTTGTAAATGGTCCCTTTGCGGTGCTCTCCTTATTCATAAACCCTCATCAAGCTCGAAAATAAATAGCGTATTCTTCAGAACGGTGAATCATTATTTGCATTTAGGAAGTTGTTGCAAGAAGAACTAACCCGTGCAGAATTGGTGGACATGAGGAACATAAATACGAGGAAGAATGCCATACCAGAGAGGCCCATAAGACGGGTACGATCATTTCTTGTATCTACCACGATGAATGCAATGATCGCTCCTGCCACTATACAGTAGAATATTCTGAAAGCGATCTCCATTAATATTATATGATCAATTTAGAAGCACTAAAAATACTTCCAACTGCAATTTTCTAAAAAGCGACGAATTTTAAATGCAACATTGGAATGGTGTCATTGCGAAAACATTTAACAAATCGAAGTTGTCAATTTGGTAAATTCTTTGATGGTCACTCAATGATATTCGATTGACAAAATGGTTGATGTGAAGTAATCTGCCGAAAACTTGAACCTTAGGACAAAGGGCAGAGATGCATTTGTATGGATGTTCCTTTTCTGCTGCTAATAATTATCTGTTTCTCGACAGTTAAGCTGCCACAAATGGTTCATCTATAGAAGAATTGAAGACTGATCCAATCAAACTAACTATAAAATCTTCAAACATTGATGCTTTATGGGGGCAGTTGTCGACCGGATAAAGCCGGATGAGGGAGAAATAAAGCAGTAGTATGTGTATTATCGCATTGGGTGGATGATTCATCGAACCGATCCATGAAAGTTTAGGCGGATATATTGGTGAGGGTTCAATCAAAACAAATCACTCGAGAGAAACCGTTATCAGACTGAGCAGCTAAAGTCATTCGTGAATTGTCTCGCTGATATAAGAGACGAAAGACCTCACATCCTTATTGGTGCGAGACCCCAAAGCTTATCGAAGACAGCCTTGCCAGGTCCATATACCTTCGTATAGACAGTATCACCGAGATACCTCTTAAGGATACAATAGTAAATAGTCAGACCCCATACGATACACGTGAATATCATCATTGCTTCGGCTCTATCGAAATTCCGTGTTAAAGCGAATACTGCAACATGCAAACCAGTCAACGATGAACTTTACCTTGTCTAACAATAATATGGCATTCTCCTGCAAGCAATGTAACGGAACGACAGTTTTCAAGGATTGAACACCAATGCTCGCCCTCTGAGAGATACATAAATGTATTTGAATATTGTTTTGTGGCTGGAGGAAGGAGGTGGGACGGAGGGGAAGTGGGAGAGGGGGAAAGGGTGGTGCAGAATTGAAGTCGCAGTGGAGGCAACTTACATGACGGTGAAAGGATCATCGCATTCTACACTATAACCATTACATCTCTAGGCGAGATGAACGCTTCTATCGCGAACAATTGTTAGTAGACAAGATAATGTTATGAATTATCTGACTTTATAGCGCGGGCATAAACGAACCCAAATAAACGTGGAAAGCGATGACGAGTAATATGAACGCTCCCCATTTGATTTGACGGCTATACGTCTCGACGAATCCCTCTATGCCATTTTGGACGACTGCTACATATCTCATTGGACCGGTTACTTCCTCATCTAAATATTCTGGCTCGTTAAGCTCTTGCTCAGCTGCTTTTGCTTGATTCTTTTCCAACTGCTGCTTCTCATCGAGTTCATCCTCAGACTTTTTTCTTGCTTCGATATCCGTCATCGATTCAGGAAGACCACCCGATTTAACCTGAAATGAATGAACATCTCAACAACGGTGGACTGTTACCAATTAGAAAGTTCATTCCTACAATGTCTTGCGATGGCAAGTGATTGAAGCACAGCGCATGCTGGAATTGGAAAGTTGTGCTAGGATACAGATTACTGCATAGATGATGATCAAACTACCGCCGTTGCGTTATCCATTACCTAGACTGGATTACAATAGTTCAGTATAAATGGGCAACTCGGTAAACCCTATCGATAAGAACAGACACCAATTATTTGCATGATGTACTTTTCTCGAATTTCTTTTCAGCAGAATTCGATTCGCTTCATCCTACATGAGTATATTTACCTACTATTGTTTGTCAGCGATGGTGCTGCAGTAAAGCTTCCGCGAGGTGATCCATCTATGCCACTATTATTGTAACAGTTCAATGGGTCTCAGAGCTGTTATTGATCACAACAGCGATTGTCTGTTGTGAATTTGTTGCTGTACAGTCTATTGCCATGAAGACAAGTGAAAGTTTTCTAGAGAGTGGATTTGTTGACTGCAGTCGAACGTTGAAGCATCACTTGAAGCGCTTCTAGTTGAATAACGCGGAGCAGTTGCAAAGCATGCAGACTCATCAAAATGAAACTGATCCTTAAAAAATGACTCAAAAGCGAGCACGATCTCTGCTACCATACTTTCCCAAACTCACCGAAATGGATGCTATTTCAATGTCAGCTGCTGTATTAAAGTAGCCATTCTTGTCGTCTGGCATCACCAACTTGTAGAAGTCGCTTGATCGGGATGTGGTATTACCAAGTATTCGTCAACCGTAGACTCGGTCGGAGAATATGAGGACTTAGCGAAAACGAGCGATTGCAGAGAGAAGGTTAAAAATGCTTCCCTGAACGCTGAAAAATCTGCTAATAGCATCCACGTTTTAAATGATAACATATATACACAAAGTTGAGAGCAATATGAAAACAAGTCATTAACGGTGGCGAACAAAGACTACAGCTAACTTCGAGAAGGCAACTCCGCATTTAACTCCTGAGTGGAGGAGAATCGACGTTTCTATTCGAGACGGGTCCGAACCAAAGAGTCATTTAGATAGAATGATTCACTTTAAACAGCGGTATCCAAGTGCAAAATTGAACACACTGTTCACAAAATGAAGTTACTCAATATATGCATAGGAGTTCGGCTTAAGGTTTTAACAGATGTGGAGGGGTGAAACGGAGCCGAGGGTGAGTCTGCTAGAATTCATTATCAATGTCCATTCTGCATTCCTACGTGTACGTTATCTATGATCTCTGGGTCCTTGCTTTCATCAACCTCTATAGGTTTTGAACGCATGGTTATGTGCAGCGTTTATACCTAAGCATATATTATG